>PVJA010014227.1:0-47915 GCA_004027025.1 Myocastor coypus
AAAAAAAAAAAAAAAAAAAAAAAAAAAAATCAAAATCGTCTGTCTAAGAAGCAGGGAGAGCTGCAGGTGTTCTTTGGGATGGACACAAAGAACCCTGCAATGACAGGAAGACTCAAGAAAGGCTGTGTCCGAGGCCGGAGCAGCTGCCCGGCCGCTGGCCCATGTGACATCACCCGGAGTGACAGCCACTTCCTGGCTTTTCCTAAGACAGGAGTGTTTAACAAAATGCAGTAATGCCTCGGTTCGTGCAAGTTTCTGTTTGAAAGCCATTCACTTCTCCAACAAAAATGTTTCACAAAACTTTATTTCCATTCCCAAACTGCACATCAGGCAAGAAACAATGCAGTCGCCTTTCCCAGCAAATGCAAATGCAGCCATCTCTTCCCAAGTCATAAAACAGAGAATTCATGCCCCAAGATATCACCGAGTTCCTTTCTATGGAGTCCCTTCTGTCCCAGCAGCCATGAGTGGCAGCATGGCTGGAGACAAAGTGAGCCCACCAAATGCTCATTTTCTTCGTAATGAAAGAGCATACATAGCTTGCAGAAGTCGTCGTCCGTCTTCTGTTTCCACTGGGCCTTGAATGCGTATGAGGAAGTAGGTATTGAAGCAGCCATTTTGTAGCCGTGAAGAAAAAGCCAAGAGAACCCTCAACAGTGGGATGGCCATTGCGTAGTTTTAAATAAACATACCTCTGGGCATATTATATAGGAAAAAGAAACGCCTGCCTTGTTATTTGCACCTCAACATGAACCCTCGCTTACATAATATTTATCATATTTATGCAAACAATAAACCTATTATTTGGCGATAAATTACCTAGGTGTTTTCACTCATCTTTGATATCTATCTATATCTATATCATATATATATATATATATATATATATATATATATATATATATATATATATATGTATCTATATATCTATATATGAAGGACATTGGAAGGAGCACATGGAAGTGCCCATGTGGATCCCGGTAAGGAGAGATGGAAGGAAGCCCATGAGGTCCAAATATATATAGATATATTTGAAGTTAGAATGGAGTAGCAAAATAGCACTAGGAAGGAGGTCTGCATGCTGCAGCAAGCACCTTTCTGGAGTGTGACATGGGTGGCCAGGGCATATTGCCCAAACAGAATGGATGGCTGCGTGGGGGACCTCATGCACTTACTTCTGGCCCACTCGTCACCCGTGGTCCACCTTGATTCCTTCTTGAGAAGCCACTGCCAGGAAACCCCACATTCCAAATGCATAGGACTTGGCCTCCTTCCATCCCTCCTTACTGGGATCCACATGGGCGCTTCCATTTGCTCCTTCAAATATCGCTCATGCACACCCTTCAGAGATAGATATTGGGGTGGGGGGAAGGACTGAGGAACCAGTGGGATCCAGAGAGCATCTTCTAGAAATGAGCTTCCAGGGAAAGAAAATTCCCCGTGGAGGCCTTGCAGAGGACACCAGCCTCCTACCCAAGCACCTAAACGACAAAGCCATGAAGTGGCAAAGGCCACAGCAGGACCAGAAGCCAAGGCAAGTGTCACTCAGAAGAGAGGAGACATTTCTGGATGTACAGAAAACAGGTCACATTTGCAGTGGGCTTTGTAAACAGGTAGCAGTGAAGCTACTGCCAGACAGGCACAAGAGGATGATGGAATGGGTGGGGGCAGAGTAGGAGGAGCTAACCCATGACCTTGACTCCCCACTGAAGGAGACTCACAGAGGCTGTAGAGGCCTACCAAGGGTATGGGGCAGGTCAGTAGAAATCTGTGTTGTGAGCTTCCAGAGTCAGTCTAGAAGCTGTGTGACGACACTAGCTGTGTGAAGTCCAGACAAGAAACAAAAGACATAAAATACCCAGATGTTTGTAGATGCTGAACTAATTACTAAATTATGGTGCCATGAAGAACCCCCTTTGATATAGTAAAATAGAAAAGCTGAGGGCTGGTGACATAGCCCAGCAGACTAATTACCTGCTTAGGCAAACACAGAGAAGCGGTTTGATCCCCAGTACCACAAGCCATGCTACCCCTGCCCCCAGGGGGTGCACTGAGCAGGTGACTGAGTCTGGGCATGGTGGCACATGCCTGTAATCCCAGCATGAGGACGCTGAAAACAGGAGGATCACTACAAGTCTGAGCTGCATAGTGAGATCCTGTAGAAAATACATTAATATTTTAGTCACCTAGAGAGAAAGCATTGTTTCAGGCTGTCACAGAGACCAAACTGGTCAAGCAATGGCTGTGACTCATCCAGATGGCTGACACTGACAACAGCTCTACAAAGCACTGTACATGATTTCAAGGTAAATCCCGAGGGGATTTGACTGACCTTGCCAGATACAAAAATTATATGCTTTTGTATGTAACAAATATAGGTCTTGCTTTAACTTGCCCTTAACTACCCAGCAGAAAAGTTTAAACATGAGGCACAAAAAGTAAAGCTAGATTAGTATGCTGAGCTATAAAAGACTTAAATCAATAGCTTCTGACATTGCCACTTCTGCCAATAACCCACTACAATTATGGAATATTGAACTGTCTATACAACTACATTCTCTTAGTTCAATGAGAAGAATTTGTTGTACCAATGATGATTAGAAAAATTATCATGTTTGTATCCTGTGCTCTGAATAACTACCATGAGGATAACAGTATGCATTGTATTAATTATGGGGGATGTACTACTAACATGTTTTGAAACTGTCTTTTGTTATTTCTTATTAAAAGTAATACAAAAGAGAGAAATAAAAAAGAAAGATTTGAATGAAAATCCTTTTGAAGACAGGTGTGGTGGCACACTACTGTAATCTCAGCACTCTGGGAAGCTGAGGCAGAAAGAATGCAGGACCAAGTCCAGCCTACGTGACTTAGCAACTTAATGAGATTCTGTCTCAAAATAAAAAATAGCATGGGTTCGGAATGTATACACACACCCGCCTACATATTATATGAAAGGTATTTGCATCAAAAATAATCTATAAATCACCACAATATATATTCCTGTCCATCCATGCACCAGTTTGTTGAATCATCTCAAATGATCTTGGCTTAAATGTGGACCCATGCATAAAAAATGAAGCACTAATCAGGATGAGGGAAAGGAGAAAAGGTAGGAAAACTAGAAAGGGGGAAAACTGTGCAAGTGTATGCACAGGACAGGTAAGACGACTGTATTGCTAAATTCCATTAGTTTTTTTTTTTTTTTTTGGGGGGGTGGCAGTTAATTCTAAGTGTTTTACTTTCACCAATTTTATTTGCTAATATCTGTAACCTGAGCAACTACACCCAAGACAGCAACGAGCAACTTAATGACTACTGATGAATACCTTTCAGTAATGTGTACTGTTACTAGTGTCTTATCTATTATTTCTATACTTTGTCATGCTCTGGAATTTTCTGCAAGGGGAAATAACACAATACAGGACACATCTTGTAATATTATTTTATAATGAATCACCTGAAGAATCATATACAAAGAGTGTAGGAAATCTGTCCACGTACTAATGGCCAAAGACTCCAGCTGAGGACTTCATGAGTCTAAATGAAGACCTAGAGCTCACAATAATGCTCCCTACAAGTCCAGCTGGAGGCCTAGAGCCCACGACACAGTCTCCTGCAGGCCTGCTTCCCGGATCTGCACTGGGAAGGGCTGAAGGTCAGTGCTGGAAGCTAGAATGTCTGTGCCAGTGGGATGGAGGATCTGTGCCAGCAGAGTGAGGGGTCTGCATCGGTGCCAGGAAGCAACAACGCTCGCGGCAAGCACCAGAGCTCCCCCAAAGGTACCACAGCCAGCCTCAGCAACACTGAGGACCCAAGCTCCTCCAACAATGACAGTTGAGTTCCCATCAGGAAAGCCGACATGACAAGCTTCTCCACGAAGCTGAGCAGTGCACCACCTTCCCCTCCGTAGCCAGGAAGTGATGCTCAAGACGGGGACCAGAGCTCCCCCAGAATGAACCACAGCCATTCTAGCCACAGTCAAGCTCCTGAGCTCGTTCTCTGACAAGGACAGCCGAGTTCATCAGGAAGGCCAGCGTGACACAGTCCTTCAGCAGAATAGCCCAGGAGAACCAGCAGCTCCTACAGCTTCTCCAGAGAGTGTCCGTGACAGCCTCTTCTGCTCTGCCTCTTACACTGCTGGAAACACTCCTCAGGTGGGCCTCCCATGCCCAGCACCGTGCTAGTTCAACTAATCTGGGTGTGCAATTTGCCCACCAGTTAAAAAACTACTACATACCCTCTTTAAAATAAATTATAAAAAAAAATAAAAAGGACAAGGAAAAAATTAAAGTTTATTGAAGAGATTATATATATACATATATACATATATATATACATATATATGTATATATATGTATACATATACATATATATACATATATATATATATATACATACATATATATATATATATATTTTTTTTTTTTTCAGAACCAGGGATCAAGCTCAAATTCAGGACCTTGTACTTACCACCTAGGCATTTGTGCTCCCGAGCTATCTCCCTGGCCCTGAAGAGATAATATTTAACTGAGCAACCTTGCATGCCTATATCTGGTAATCTGAGCAACAAATTTGATTATAACTATATGTAACATAATGATTGTCTTAGTTACTCTTCTCTCAATGCTGGGAGAAAGAGGCAACACCAAAAATGAAGGAAGGAAAGGTGTATTTACAGTCAGTGGAGGTTTCGGTCCATAGTCAGCTGGCTCCAAGGCAGAGTGGCGCAGGGCAGAGGGCAGCCTTTCGTGGCGGCAGCAAAGAGCAGACAGCAAAAGGGAGGAGCAGCGGCAACAGCCGCCACAGAGGCCAAGTCCGTCCCCTCAGGCTGCATTCAGGCCGTGTGCCCCAGGCTGCGTGCACAGCACTCACAGCTGAAATCCCAGTGGATCGTGAGTTAATCACAGACTCTAGAAGTCTGCCCCATGACTGTATGAGGCTTTGGAGGGACAACAAGACCCAAACCATAACAATGATCGTTAATTTTCTATCTGTACCATTTTTCCTGTTTTATGTTGCTCCGCTTTTGTCTTTGCTTTTGTTATTTATTTTTGGTTTTTGCTTTTGCCTTTTCCTGTTGAAAATAAAAGTGTAAGGGACAGCAACATAGCTCAGTGAACTAAGCACCTGCTTAGGCAAGCACAGGGACAGGGGTTCAATCCTTGGCACCATATACTGCGCCAGCCCCATCCCAGCACTAGGGAGGCTGAAAACAGGAAGATCCCTACAAGTCCAAGCTGTATAGTAAGACCCTGTGCCAAATCATGAACTGTAACAAATGAATAAATAAATAACTCTCAATAAATATGTAAAGCACTAAACAAAAATGTGGCCCCATCCTTTCTTAAGAATCCTTTGCAGGGCTGGGGAGATAGCTCAGGGGCACAAGTGCCTGCCTGGCAACTGCAAGGTTCTGAGTTCAATCCCCAGTTCCGGAAAAAAAAAGAATCCTTTGCTACTCATATGTGGTGACAGTCACACTCCAGTGCTCAGGGTGGGGACAGTGAGCACTGTCACTATAAAGGAGCAGCAACCCTTAAATCCAACTTCCTGCAGAGGTGCACAAACACCTGCTGTGAATGTGTCTCCTGGTTTTTCGAAGAAAATGAAAAGAAATCTGTGCTCTTGTGTGAACTCTCCTATCGGCACTACTAAAAACAAGTGTACTAAAACAAGGAATCTGCTAAACAAAACTGAGCTGAGGACTGGATTGGATACACTGGCTGCCAATTCAAGACTTCTAACTTAATGGCTATGCTTCTGAACTTAGTCCTAAGAAAGGAACATGAAACATCAGAGAAAAATGTTAAAACTCATCTGTTGATTAACGGTTTAACAAACGTAAGATTCCAACAGTTGATGGATTTTCATGGAGATTGAAATATTTTAATAAAGCTTATAGCATTAACATAGAAAATTCATATTAAAAAGGAAATAGCGTGACTATGCAGATGGGAAATTGATCGCGGGTGGCCGGGGAGGATTGTGGGAGGTAGAAATACATGAAGAGGCAGGGGGCAAAGAATGTTCAAGGCAATAAACTTATTCTGTGTGACACTAGGTGGGTGAATCCATGTCACTATGTATGTGTTAAAAGCCACAGGATGTGTAAGACCCAGAGGAACGCTCCCAACAAACTGTGGACTTGAGGTAACATCATGTCATTGTGACTTTATCCACTCTAACTCTGCACCTTTCTGGTGTATACTCTGGAGAGTGTGGGGACAGAAATGTCCCTGTGAGGGGAGCAGGCATATGGGGACCCTGTATTTTTCACTCAGTATTATTGTGATGCCAAAACTTTCTAAAGGTTATTAGAAAATCCAGAAACAAAACTCTTTAAGCAGCATAACCCAAGTCTATAAAACAAATAAACAATCATAACATTAAAGCAATCTCTGACTATGGAAACTCACAGTTATAAGACTAGCAAATGTCTCTGAGGAGAGAGGTTATGTGTAAATTTCTTCTGCTGCTCCAGTTCCTAGATCCTTATGCAGGAACAAATGGCACTGGCTCTCCTTACACCACAAAGTGAGGTGGGGACACAGAGTGACTTAGCACCCTGCGACCACGCAAAGCCACCTGCAGTATGAACTCGCAGAAGCTTTAAAAATGTTTCCTAAAGAGGAGTAGGGGCAGAAACATTGATCAACAGGAGGAAGAAATTTCAGAACGTTCGTTCATTGACTAAAGATAACAGTCACCTACTATACAGTGGTAATAGTTGGAAGAAAGAAGTTTGAAAGTTTACGCCATAAAAATTATGTGTCTATTGGCACACCACACTCTCCCCTACTGTGATATAAAATTTTTACATTTTTTGTGTGAATTAAAATAAATTTAACTGCAAGATAATTTCCAAAATAGTACACACTGTCTTAGCGTCACCTATCAATGCAAATGGAAAGAGAAAAATAGTAAAATTAATGCTTATGGCACACATCATGATTGAAAACATAAGAAATTTCAAGAGCTAAAGTGTTTATTCCTTCATGAATAACCTACCAAGGGTACTTTCAATAGTGGTTGACTTCTCAAGGTGCATAAATTATGAAGCAGGCTTCCTCCTCGGGCCTTGTGAAATGTCACACTAACTTCTAAGCTTGGATTTGATTCCAACGGCGTGACTTCAACGCCTCCACAAGGGGTGCTGTCGTGGGAAGTTCTTTGCTCTGGAACCTTATCCCATCCACCACCACTGTGCCACTTTCTGTAGCTGCGCTCACCCCACCAGCTGTGCACAACTGTCCACAACAGTGGCCGCATCCACTTTCCCGCAATGCCTTCCATGATTTTTTTCCACTGCTCTACTCAATGTCAACGCAATTTCACTTCGAGTGTTACCACTTTTTGTTTCTTTGATACTCTTTTGCCTTTGTCTCTGGTTCTTCTTTGGGTTACTCCCCGTTTTTAAAACACTATGTACTAAAAGCTAGGAAAGGGGCGGGGACACAGTTGCATGCTTTGCTGTTGGTGCGTGAACTGATGCGCATGCACACAGGCCCTTCACAGAAGGTGTTTTGAGGAAGTGGCGTGATGCGCGTCAGGTACAACTGCTATACACCCAGGAACGTGGGGGCTGAAGAACCAAGGGGAAGTTTGAACTGACCGTGAATGTGCCCTGGTAACGGAGAACTGAACTATATTGTTGAGGGCTATACTCCTTTAAGATACCAAACTGTTAGACTCCTGCAAAGCATTCATGTTTGTAGACTTCAATATTGGGAAGAAAAAAGTTAGGATGAAGTCATATGACTTCTTGCTCCATTTTTCGGTCGGCAGCAGACTCAAAGACTAAAGATAGACTAGGGGTGAAGACTCAGGACCAGCGGAGTTGGTTGATTTATGGCCCTGGAGACCTCATGGAACATTCTGTAATGCTATTTTGTCCTTACTCCCTGCGAACACGTACATCTGGAGACATATATATTTATGGAAAATGCTAAATATTTTTTCTCCGCTACCTTCTGTCTAAGTAGGTCATGTTGGCAATTTTTTGAGTAGTCATTACATTTAAACCAACATACTTGGAAGAGCATACTGAATGGAAGTGCGGGGAGCACATGGCCATGACGGCGAGGGTTCTCGTGCAAAGCCCTTTAAATATGACTTCCCAGGGAAACTAGAACATCATGCGCCAAAGCAAAGAAATGCAAAGTCAACCCACGCTTCCTATTTGGAAAGCTATCTGATTTCCTTCACTCAAAATAGATAAAATTCAAGCATCTTAAATGATTTTATAATAAACACAGGAAATATGAAATTAGCAAAAATAGTAGTAGAAAAGCCTTCATAGGATAAACGTGGATGACAAACATTGGTCTTCACTGATAATTTAGTCTGCCCTAGTTGCTGTAGACTGGATAACTTAAAAAGAACAAACATGGGTTGCTTGCTCTTCTAGAAGGTGTCACGTCCAAGATCAAAGCATCAGCACCTTTGGTCTCTGGGTGGGTCCAGCGTCTAGGTTCATGGGTTTTCTCGCTTGTCCTCACATGGTGGAAGAGTTCAAAGAATTCTCTGGATCTGTTTATAAGAATGGACATGAATCCTACTCTTGAGACGTCATCCCTTGTCCCCTGATCCCCTACTGGGTGTCCTAACTCCTAATATTATCACAATCCTCACACAATTGTCAGGATTGAGTGAGACAAGGGAGAGACCTTAACGGAGGAACTGTGACATAGGAAATTGGTGATGACATAAATATTCAGTCTACAGCAAGGGTGAAAAGTAGATGCATTGTCAAAGCAAATGATGAAGCAAATTATTTCACAACACCATTCTGAATGTCCTGGGCTGTGCATAAGAAAATAGACAAGAGATTGGACTCGAAAAGTGAGTACATCAAAATCTGGTCCTAATGACATCAGCAGTGAAGACAACGAAGTCAATAAGTGATTACAATTGGTGGGAGGTTAGTTATCAAAATTAACAGACAGTGGAGTAAGTGTCTGCTTAGGCAAGTGCAGAGACTGGGGTTCAATCCGTGGCACCACAGGCTAAGCCAGCCCCACCCCCAGGAACCCTGAGCAAGCCACGGAGACCAGGCGTGGTGGCGCATGCCTGTAACCGCAGCACTGGGGAGGCTGAAAACAGTAGGATCACTATGAGTCCAAGCTGCATAGTGACACCCTGTGCCAAATACATGAAAAAAAAAAAAGAAAAAAAAATTACAGACAGAAGATGAGCATCACAAATGCCCTAAACACTAGAAATAATCATTTAGAAAGTATAAAGGAGCATTAGTGTGATTTTGAAGCCAGCAAAGCTAAGGGCAACAGGTGGAAGACATTAACACAGATATATAAATATTTAGGAGACAAAGAGCCCCATGAATTCAGGGACAGTGAAACCCCCAGAGAACAACACCATCAATATCCAGACAGAGATTGTCCTTGTGACATGAATATACCAAATCTGTGAAACCAACTGGACCTCAAGTGATTAAATGTGGTGATCATATATAACTAAGTCACCGGAGGTTACCTGATTCTTTAAAATATTATAAGTTTACTTTGTGTCCTGTGTTTAACAGTCTTTGGAAGTTTCAGACTGTCTTTTGATTTATCAAGTCCAATCAACACTGTTCCACAGATTAGGTCAAGGATTTTTTAGTCCATTCGCAAAGAATCACATTTTTCCAGAGAGGGAGGCTTGTCCAAGTCCCGATATTCCTCCGTTCCTTGAGAGTCAAGACCAAGACAATCATGGATTTTCCATACACTGTGGACCATAAATCCCTTTAAAAGATTCTGACCATGTTAGCCCCATCCCCTTTCCCTACAGTCATGAAAGCATGGCACCTATTTTCTAAGACTGACAGACTTCCTGAGGCCTTTCTCAGTTTAAGCATATTTTTATGCCATCTTGGACACATCAGGTATCATGCGCATTAAACTTCATCATAATGGACCAAAACCAAGAAGCACCATGGTCTGCCTGAAATTGTGTATCAGTTTGGTCCTTGCTGGCTTTGTGGCCTTGGTTACATTTCTTACCTCCTGGGAACTCCATTTTATTATTCGGTAGGGATCACAGCTGTACCCACTTCATGGGATAATTGTGAAGATTGAATGAGACAAGGGAGAGAGAGCTGCCGGCTCTGGCTATCACTTAATAAATGATCAATTTGTGTTGGTTATCATTATTTTATTAACAACTGTCTCTGTGACTGCTCTGTCATCTGCTTCACTGTACTTCGGGAGACTGAACCAGGGGCTCATGCTTGCTTAGCAGGTGATACTCTTAACATCATTCATACTGAAGTTTCTGAAACTTAACTGTGTCGGGACCAGGTAAGTCTTTATCAAGAGAGACTGATAACCAAAAATATATTCAGATATTCTCAAAGGTCCCTTCTGGAGCAAAATATCCTGGTTGAGAATCACTGCTCCATGCTCATTCTATGGATTTTGGAGGGGGGCGTTTAATGGCAAAACAGGGAATCATGTTTTTCAAGTCACCATTGTTATTGAAAGCTCAGCGCAATCAAGGAATATGTACTCAAGATGAAGGAACTAAAGCTCAGAGTGGGGAACAGGAACCCATGCATGACTGAGGGTGGGGTGTTGCAAGGATCAATATAGGTACATGGGAAAATATGGATCCACATGAAACGTGCCAGTTGTGAAAGACAGCAAAAGAATTTGTGGCAATGGAAAGAATACACTGGAAACTCTTTAGGAGGGGGGAAAGAGGGGCTGGGCTAGAGAATACACAGCATGAACCCTACCTGCAAGGACTCAACAGGGGCCACATGTGGAAAGCAGGGGCAATGAGCAGAAAGTCCCTGTGGAGTCCACAAACACTGCACACAACAGATTCAGGACAGGGGTGTGGAAGTGAATCAGTGGATGTGGAAGTAGGAGAGAGGGCCGGGAAAAAAGAACAAGAGATTGAAAACTCTTAGACCAGGACCAGAGCTGGCATTGAGCAGACATTACTGTATCAGCCTCTAAACAGTTAACGCAATGGACTTACTGCTTCGACAGACAAAATCAATACCTCATGTGCACGTAATCCCTGAGCGTAGACCACATAGTCATGTTATTTTATACTCCAAGTAGCTTTTTCTAGGGCCAATGGGAATCATGTTTGAAAAGTTCTATCAAAATTAATGAAAGGCAGCAAGGAGAACTTAAAAGGCCAGTCCCGCCCATCGGGTATGCAGACTGGGGGTGGGGCCTACAGGCCTGCCATTGCCTGGCGACATCACAAGTGTTGTTTTCCTGATAATGTCGGAAGCATGCACTGACGGAGCATCTCGTATGCACCTTTCTCACCTTCATCACTGCACCTCCGACAGCTTTCTGAGACAGCATCAACTATGATCGCGCTCTGTAGAGATGAGGAACCCAAGAGCATGGAAGATAAAAAGCTCAGCCGCAGCTGCTGGCTTCTAATAAAGATTTGAGGCCCGGCACGGAGGCTGCAAGACAGATCCCTTGGCTCCTGCACTGCACGTTTCTGAGGCTTTCCCCGCATGGAGGGCTTGGGTGTTGGATTCCCATGGACCAATAAGCTCAAGGGTTAAAGAGATGAAAAACACTTAGAAATGGGCTATGTATTCTGGCTAGTATTTAATGTTATGTCATGGACATGTCACCTTGCAATCAAATAGTGTCTCTAGCGTATTGTCTGAGTCGGGAAACTGATGGGGTGGAAAGGGGTGGGGAAATATCTAAGCATATGGATGGGGATGCAGTGGTTTTCTGTTTCATCAGTTCACCTATAAAAAGATCTAAACCAACACATAGAAGACAGCTCCTTCAAGAACTACTATTTGTTCCTCCATCTCCATGTGAACTATTTTACTTATACAAATGATTGTTTTAAAAAAAAAAAAATCCAAGGTTGGCATTGTCCTCACTGCTCAGAGAACAAACCAAGATAGCTCAATTGAGACAAGAGCCCAACTCAGTTTGACCCTCAAGCCCAAGGCTCTTTCCATCAGACCAAAGCACACCTTAGAGCCACGAATCCTATCCCCCAACATCTTTTCCGTGGCTCCACACTTTCCGCCATGTGTGACCAATTAGCACACTTGGCTGGAACATGGTGCTAATGAGGCCAAGGTCAGAAGCTCATGTCCCTCAAGGCCTGAAACTCAATGCTTCCTTCCCTCAGTCACAGGCCCTGGCCTGGACCCCAGCTGGTCCTCTCCCAAGAGTCTTGTTCTGGTCATAAATGCAGTGCACAAAGTGTTGCTAAATCACAGTAACTGTAGCCATGCTGTTGGAACAACGCTGCACAGATGCTATACTGACAGCCGCACACATAAATAACAGGCAACATTGCTATTAGTTGAATAAATTAACAATTTTCGCTTACATTCTATAAATTTTAAAGGTAATCTCTATGGCTCAATGAAAAGGAGACTTTATTTTAAAAAAACTGAAACATACTAAAAAGACGGTAAAAATTTCAAGATGTGAATGGTATGTATAGTAACACCTCAATTACCTCAGCTCTGTGTATTAGACCCAAGGCCCAGAGAAAATGAAGCCCCAGATGTCCCTTGGCCCTCTTCCTTGATAACAATCTTGACCTGAATCGTTAAGTTTTTATCAACTTCAGAGTCATAAATACAGTGATTGCAATAAAAAGACTCATCAAGAAATGATTTATTATAAACATAAATTGTGCTTACCTAATGGAAGAGCCTCCTAACACCCAGATATTACATATTAGGAATCTTGGTGGAAATCTTTCTAAGTGGAATTCACATTTTTCTGGATATGAGAAAAGGAGCACAATTTATCCTAGATTTATATTATTTATAAAAAGCATAATTAAAACAAGTAATTTTTAATTGGGAAGAAAGGTATAGATAAGGCAGCATGAAGCAGATAACTTGATGTTAATGGCAGCCAAGGTAGAATTTAAGATTAAAATAACAATATGATAAAGAGAAATGTGACATTGATGAAAGATGTTTTCTAAAGGAAATACAATAATCATAAACCTACGTGCACCAAATAATTTAGTATCGGGCTAAGGAGATAGCTCAGTGGTCTAAACACCTATAAGGACCCAAATTTGATCCCTGGTACCACATGCCAGTGCTGTGCATCCTATGCCAGCCCTGAAACTGGCATGGTTGTGCACTTCTGTAATACCATCACTGGGGAGGCTGAAACAGAAGGACCACCACAAGTCCAACCTGCATAGCAAGACCTTGTGTCAAGTAAATAAATAAATAAATAAATAAATAAATAAATAATGCAGTATCTTCACTAAGTTCCAGTGTTTTTCACCATCTTCCTGTTTGTTAAATAAGCCATAATTGTTCCTGGCACAAGGCAATTATGGGTACACCATCCTGTAGAAAACCCTCACATCCTACAAGTTGGTATGTTCACTGTGTCTTAGCCACTGTCTAAATGTCACCACCTGTGGAGGAGTGACCATTCTGCCTATTCCTCAGTGATCCTAATACCTGGAATTGTCTAATAACTGGCCCTTGATATAGAGAAATTCTTATCTGAGGAAACTTACAGATATTCAGAACACTGAATTAATCTACAAAATGCCACGAGGCTCACAAGTAAAGTCTACCAGCCTGGAATCTGCCAAGCAAACTCTCCCACCAGCTAAGGCTTTTCTCTTGTTCTGAATAAGATCACATTTGAAGGTTCTGTGTATTAGACCCAAAACCCAAAGAAAATGAAGCCTCAGATGTCTCTTGGCCCCTTCCTTGATAACCAATCTTGATCAGAAGCATTTTTATCATTTTAAGAGTCAATGAGTGCCATAGAAAAGTACTTGGCCTCCAAAGACTACCACAACAATTTATCAGAGAGCTGGCAATTTAGACCATTATAAATTCATTCTTTCACACTTATAGATATGAAGAGCCTGGCATGGAGGCAAGATCAGGGCCACCCTTCCTTCAAAAGCTCTAGGGGGGAATATGTTCCTCACGTCTGTGAGTTTCCAGTGGATGCTGATAATTCCATGGTTTGGGGACCCATGACTTCTACCTCTGCCTCAGTTTTCACATGGGCTTCTTGTGTGCGTGTGAGTGTGCACACGCATGTGTATGTGTGTGTGCCAAGTTCCCACTCTGTCTCTCTTTAAGGACACTCATGATTTTATTAGGGCCTACCTGATTATTGTAGGGTAAGCCTGACCTCTCCAAACCATTAATTAATTCCATCTCTGCAAAGATTTTTTTCCAAATAAGATTAACAAGTCCCAAGAATTAGGATCCAATATTCTGGAGCTATTATCCTAGTCTTCAGGGTGCCATAACAAAATATCATGCCCTGTACAGCTAAAACATCTAAACTGTTTTGGGAGAGCTCCAAATCTAAAATGAAGGCTACGTGAGATTCCATGTCCAGAGGATGCTCTTCAGTGGCCTGCCAAAGGCCACCTTCTCATTCCATTCTCATACCACAGAGGAAGAGAGCACAAGGGTCTTCCTGGTCCTACCTGATTAGGCCCTACCCAGTGGCCCTGTTTCCCTTTCATCACTGTCTTGACTACCTCTCTCCAAATGGCCTCAGTGTACTGACTCAATGAAGACCACAGCTCAGGCTCCACTGAAGGCCACAGCAAAGGCCCCACTGAAGCCACTGCGCAGGCCCCACTGAAGGCTACTGTGCAGGCCCCACTGAGGGCAATAGCTCAGGCCCCACGGAAAGCCACTGTGCAGGCCCCATTGAGGGCCACAGCTCAGGCCCCACTGAAGGCCACTGTGCAGGCCCCATGAAGGCCACAGCTCAGGCCCCACTGAGGGCAACAGCTCAGGCCCCACTGAAAGCTGCTGTGTAGGCCCCATTGAGGGCCACAGCTCAGACCCAACTGAGGGTCACAGCTCAGGCCCCACTGAAGGCCACAGCTCAGGCCACACTGCACTTCCACCCCCAGAAGCGTATGTGGTGCCACGTTTCCTTTCAACTCTGCCACGGTCTTCTGGGTTTTCTCATTGCAGAACGCTCCTTATTAAATGGAAAGCATTCCCTTGGCCCACTGTCTGTGTACAGCGGCCCTGGGGCATTGAAGGCAAATGGAACAGTAAGAAGTGTGGTCAGAAAATACAGTTAATGTGCACATTTTAGAGCATTCATTAGAACCAGATACATTGCTTGATTTCTCCCTTGGAATACCACCCCTCACTGCAGACATACTTATCCCATCTTCCTTGGAAATTGCTGACACAGTTCTAGAAGTCCTTCCTGGTGTCGTTACCTGTGCTGTTGTTGCTGCCTTCATGTCCTGAATATATTTTAAACATTTGCCTTTCATGGTCATTTTTACTCTCAGGAAGAGTCAGAAATTGCCTGATGCCACATTTGGGGCTGACAGTTGAAAGCATCTGAAAAGAAACTGCATGCCCATTCTAGCTTTTAGGAAACCCCTTTAGACCTGGACTTCTCCACTCTGGTGTTTACATTTGGGGCTGCATGATTCCTTCAGTGGTGAATTGTTTGGTGCACTGTGGGCTGTTCAGCAGCCTCTGTGGCCTCTCTCCACTAGATTGCAATAGCACCCCAGTGGTGATAATTAAAATGTCTCCAGACATTGGCAAATGTCCTCTGAGGAGCAACGTCACCCCTGTTGGAAACCACTGCTCTGGGAAACAGTTCAGAAAGAGGGGGATGAGTTCCCTTGTTTCATGAAAGTTTATTGAATACTTACTACATGGAAAGCCCAGTGAAGGGTCGCTATTTGCAAGGTCACTCTTGCTGAGTGCACACGGGAAGGGAGAGCAGAAATGATGAACTTCAGCACACGAGGGAAGCATCCTACTCTAATGAAGGGATCTGGGTCCCTGTGGGATCCAAGACAAGCCTCTCTCTGCCCTTGCCGGTCCATCCGGGGGATGGAAATGATGGGGCTTGTGACAGGGTGCCTCTGCCTCTATTCTACCAAAGTATCTCATTACACTGATTGACAACATGAGCTGAGTAGAGAAGGGGACTTGCAGAAAATATATTATTCAGCCATTCACTGCTACATTAGTCACCACTTACAAATCTAAGAAACTAAGAACTATGACTAAGAAACAGGCATCAGTTGAGCTGAGAATGAAGCATCCATCACTCATTGCCTTTCCGTGTGTGTGTGTGTGTGTGTGTGTGTGTGTGTGTGTGGTGTGTGTGTGTGTGTGTGTGTGGTGTGTGTGTGTTCATGTCTGTGGTCTTTGGAATTGAACCCAGGACCTTGACCCTGGACCCTGACCTACATCTCAGATTTCTAATTTTTTTAATTATTGTTATTACTTTGAGCCCTCACCAAGCTGCTAAGTTGCCCCAGCAACTTAGGTTCCCACTTTGGATCATCCTGCCTCAGCCTCGGGGAGTGCTAGGAGTATAGGCGTGCACCCCCAGGCCCAGGTCTGGCCTCCTTTTCTTTGGAACCCCAGCAGTCATTTCTTGAGGCACACAAAATGCACAAATGGCCTCATCCTGCACAGTCGTGGACACTTTTGTTCATGGTAGATTAGCCGTAAAGCTTTATCCCAGCTACAACTGGGGGCAAAAGAAAGAGGTTAAACTGATGAGAATTTAGCTTATGAACAATATTGCACATAATTAAAAAACAAAAGCCTCACCTACTTGGACAAAGCATTCCTCTAGAAAACTCTGGAGGTATCTCTGGTATTGTTCTTACCCTATTGTGTTTTCTCCCCACAATCAATTATTAAATCTATTGACAGAAAAATAAAACAACTGAAGGGTACATTGAAAATCAGGGCCTATTTCACACCAAGTGTCATCTCAACTATCAAATGTATTTGTTCATAGAAAACCCTGGAAAGACAATATGTCCCTTTGCTGAGCTGTTTGCATTTCTGTAAAATTAGTAATTGGAGAGGGAATGCCGCTAATTCCCATTTCTCCATTTGAAAGTTACTGCGGGGTCCTTTGTCAAATTGAGCACTGTGTAACTACGCTCGACAGAAATGAGTTAACCCATTAACTCTCCTGTGATTGCCTTTAATCACAGGAGCCCCTTAAAAGCATTTCCCCTTAATGGTCTTCTTTATCACCACTCTTGATTTTGCTGCTCTCACCTTAATTTGGCTGTTTGGAAACAGTTCCAGAGCATGCTCAGTGGCCCTCTCATGGATTAGCTCATCAATTAACACAATAATTTCCACGTGCATATGGCTTGATCATTACGAGCTCATCTTGATATAGAAAAGGAAAGGCTCAGCGTGTCTGCTTTGAAATGGCGAGTCCTCATAATTTATTAGAAAAGAATACTAGAATTTAGTGCACTGAACCAATGATTCTGGCCCATTATTGCTAGGGATGGGGTTCCGTTTATTTAAATTTCTAAAATGCACAAAAAATGATAACACAAGTGTCTTGTGAATAGAGCAAAAATCATTGAAGCATATGTGGAATGAATGGTTTTCCAGGGAACCTAGCTAAGTACCAGGGCTTTGAGACTGAGACAGACCTGTGCAGGGATCCGCCCCTCACCCACTGCTGCACACGTGCGATCTTCAACAAGTTTCTGATCTCTAGACCACAGGCTATCATCTCTAGATGGGGTTCATCACATTCTTTATTATGGTGAGCCTCAGGCCAGGCCGCCTGTGTGTAGTCCAACATTACGCCTGATACACAAGCCTGTAGTAAATTTAAACATAAGACAACAAATTTGTTACATACCATCACTGTATACACATCATGCACACACACACACACACACACACACACACACACACACAAAATGCCTTTATAACACAACAGAAAGGCCAGTTCTAGAAAACAAATTTACAGGCTGCTTTTCTTTTAACCTCAAAATTTTCCGACTACAATTGGGAAATTTGGGGAGGAGGGTCAGTTCAGTCAAAAGAAGTCCATAGAACTAGTTGCTCAACAAGCTGGTTGGTGAGGTCATTGGCTCATTAGTTATCTAGTGTAGTCTTGTTTCTCTGGGTCATCCTATGCAAGATATGAGATCTTCAGCCTTCTTCACATCTTGGCCTGGATAATTCTCTTTTGGGGGAGAAGTCCAGGGTATTCTACAGTTGCAAGACATCACTGGGCACTAGCAAGAACATGCCAGGAGCTTGGTGCATCCCTAGTCATGAGAACCAAAAATGTCTCCATCCACGGCTATGGATCCCTAAGTTCAGAGACTCTAGTGTGGTGTCTACAGTGACACTAGCCCGACTCTTCCACGTACTCAGCACATTTCCTCTAAGTCCTGCTCCTGACCTTGGCAACCTCACCTTACCTGTAATGACCAACTTGAGTTTAATACTGAACCTTGCTAGTAATCTTTTCAAACAGAATTGCTAGTTTTTCCTTCTTATAATCATTAAAAGTTACTGCCTCAAATTTAAAATACCTTATAAATTTCAGATTTAAAGGCCTAGGAGATAGCTCAGTGGCATAAGTGCCTTCCTGGCAAATGAAAGGTCGTTAGTTCAGTCCCCAGTACAAACAAACAAACAAACAAACAAACAAATAAATAAATAAATAAATAAATAAATAAAATGCATCTCTAGGGGGCTGGGGAGATGGCTCAGTGGCATAGACACATGTCTGACGAGCACAATGTCCTGAGTTTGATCCCCAGTACCGCTCCTTGAATCCCTGGTACCAATAAATAAATAAATAAATAAATAAATAAATAAATAAATAAATAAATAAATAAATAAATAAATAAATAAATAAATACTTCTATAAAAATCACTGAAAAGGGGCCAGCGAGATAGCTCCACAGACAAAGCACCTGCCTAGGCAAGCTCAGGGAGCATGATTCTATCCCCTGCACCACGTAGCGTGCCAGCCCTGTCCTCAGGCACACTGAGCCATAACCAAGTCCGGGCATGGTGGTGCACACCTGTAATCCCAGCACTGGGGAGACTGAAACCAGGGAGGGTCATGAGTCCGAGCTGCGTAGTGAGACCCTGTGCCACATACATTTAAAAAAAAGAAAATTCACTGAAAATCCTCGGAGCCCACACAGTAAATGTGACCATGGCTGATGGACGGAGAAGGTACAGGTCAGAAAACGAGGGCAGAAGGGAGTGGAAGGCCCAGAAGAATTGGCTTCCGGCAAGGCTGCAAGAGGGCGGCCCTGCGGCCTTTGCACGCCACACACAACCAAAAGCAGCTGAAGAGAGAGCTGCCATCTTGACAGGGGTGGATCCTGGTCATGCGGAGGACACAAAGCTGCTTGGAGCAGCAAGAGTGACCCCTAGGGTGGCAGCCAAATCTTTCATTTTGAAAGTTATTAATCTGTACATGAAATTCCTAGTCAGTGGCAGGGGAATATTAGTATTATTTAATTTCCTTCAAATTACACTACAAAAAAACAATTAAGGTGAATAATTATGAAACTAAGGTCAAGTCAATTTTCTATAATAATGTTTTTTGTTACCAGGCTCATTATTACTAATTCCGTTCATAATCTCTGCCATCTAACCTCATTTGTTTCATTTATAAGTGGCAAGAAATGCACATCATAAAGCAGCAATGAAATCAAGACAGCAGCATGTCACTTTGGTGATCTCTGGAGAAAGTAATTATTGTCTGCAGTTAACCTTCTAGGGAGAAATCCATCTGCATATTCCCAATGTAGGTGTTGCATTTGTCACAATGAAATTTCCTTTTCTGATGGATTAGTCATGTGGCCTAGCTGCAGAGGGTAGAGACCAGACTAAAGCTGAAGTTCTCTCCTAGGGCTCTGAATACTTACAAGCCAAATGAGAAAGTACTGGAGCAGATTTTAAATGGGCTTTTTTTTTTTTTTTTTTAAGAATTTTTTATTTTATTTTATTTTTTTCTTATTTTTATGGCTGGCTCAGCCTGCCCTGGGGGCAGGGCTGGCGCAGCATGTGGTGCCGGGGATGGAACCCCGGTCCCTGCAGCCGCCTAAGCTTTCCTATGCGGTGCTTTAGACCACTGAGCCATCCTGCCAGGCCCCTAAATGGGCTTTTAGTGGAAACCAAAATACACACACACACACACACACACACACACATTTTTTAACATTCAAAATCATCTTTCTTATCCAGCTTCAAACAGAAAAAGAGTTTTCATGTCAATTACCAACACCCTCATCTTTGAAATTCTCAGGATTTAATTTGCTGCAGTCTTGACACTTTGACCTTATACTGTTTGGGTGTATGAAGAATCTCAAAAATATTACTTCTAAGACATGCTCTGCCTTCAAAATCTTAATTCATGGGCATAGAAATTCTACTTGTAGAGACTCGTGATAAAGTAGAGTGAGGAAACTTCCAGCTAACTAGCACCCCATCCAGTACCCCATCATACTGGCACTTGAATCCTTTGAAAAACACCTGTTTGCTGCTCACCAAAGAGGTACTCCAGAGCAGAGGAGCAGAGCCCTGTACTCTGGGACCCTACACCATGTTCACTTACAAATATACAAATGCAAAGGACATGCTTAGCAATTGTAACAAATATTTCCAAGACCATGGACAAGAGAGAGGAATAGAGCAAAATGGCAAGATCGGAGGTGACAGAGCGCTGCGCATGGTGCCGTGTGCACCTTGAGGGCCAGCTCCCTCACACACACAGAGCTCCCTACAGTAACACCACCCCTCTCTTCGCAGGGCTTCCTCTCATGAGCCACGTGATGCTTAGCCCCTGGGAGCAGAGGCTGGAGGTGCCAAACAATGGATGAGAGTTGGTGGACAACCAGCTGGGTCCTCAGGCAGGATTGAGTCTGAGGGAGCCATAGTGGTAAATTTCTCATTACTAGCACATTGATTTGATATCATTAAACATCATCTCCTTACTATCTTCTGATCCCTACCCCCTTTGATTCCTGGGACAGCCTCCCCAGTGAGCTATCCCAGGCTGCTTTGGGAAACTTACAATCGGGACCTTTGCAAGAAAGTAACTGGAATTGACTTCATGAAAGGAGGGGAGAGTGCCCCTGTCTGCAGTTATGGGGAAGGTATTTCACAGAAGCAGACACAACAGTGTGTGTCACCCATAACCCTGAGGACAGCAGCTGCTGTGACCTGGAAAGGAAACTTTGGGACAGATGCCCAGGTGTCCAGTGAGCAGGACCTCCAAGACAAGGACCCACTCAAAATTGCCAGGCCAGCCACTATCAGGAGTGGGGGGTCACAAAGATAAGTAGCTGGGGTGGGTCAGGGGGCGGGTGGGCAAAAGCTGAAAACAGGAGCATTTGAATACCAAAGCCACGTTTTTAAGTACTCTTCTACCCAACCTAATACTTAGTTTCAACCTATTTTTCGCTCCAGATTTATGCCAGGCTGGCTACCTGTCTTCTTTTTGCATCTTTCTGATGAAGACCTCCCTCTGGTCTGCTGCCAGTGTGGCAGATGATGAACTCTGCTTCCTTTCTCAGCTGGAGGAGCAGAGCACCTGCCTTCCTGGCCAATTTCTGGTACACCCTTGTGTGAACACCAGGATGTATGCCCTCCATAAATTTGCAGAGACACATTAACGTTCACCTCCATAATGCCTTAATTGTACAGAAACCATTAGACAAGAGTGTTAAGGTGACAAAAGGACCCATGCAAATGGTAAAGAAAGAAAGCAAGGTGCCTAAATTAAAAGGGGTGAAGGGTCCAGAACAGTCTTTCAGGGGGGAAAAGATTCATGGAGGTTTCGCTGTCTTCCCAGGAATGGACTGCCTCATAAATTATCTCGATATGATGCCAGTAAGTCAAGGGGAACTTTTGTAAAGTAGGATTTTGTGAAAGGTCAAATTAAAATGAAGGCTGAACAACTATTTTTGTCCTCCTGCCTAGCAGGGCTTCCGCTAATGTTTGTGTACAGAAGTGGTAACGACGGGATACTTCAAAGCCTTTTCAGGGACAATCATATCATTGGTGAGAAAGGATTTGATTTTGTAAAAAAAAAAAAAAAAAAAAAAAAAGGAAAAAGAAAAAAGCCTACTTTGTAACTGATACTGAAAATAAAAAGACAAGATTGCATGTGCTAAGTGCCTTACTTTTGTGAGTCCTGGTGGGGTTCCACAGATCCTCATTGTGCCCATAATTGGAGTTTTTTAAAGTGGAAATAGATAAATGTGTGTTTTCCTTTGTCTGGGAAGGTAGCTCCGCTGACCCATCCGTGGAGAACCACATGCTGGAAGTTCTGTCTCTGGGGGGAAGCAAAGACTTTAGCTCTCGATTGCTGGGTTCAGTTTGCCCTCACATGGCCTCCGATCCAGTCCCCTTAGATACCGCGCGAACACTGCAGAAAGGAAGAGGTTGATTGAACAAAGTCGGAGAAAATGAACCAACTACGCCAGCAGACACCAAGCACCACGCAAGCGGGGAGTTGGACCTCTCCCAAATCTGAAATGCTCCAAAATCCAAAATATTTTAGGCACCAATAGAACACCCTAAAGTGGAAATTTTCATGCTAAGACAGTTCAGTTTATGCACAGAATGATGAATACTATTACCTGAAATTACCTTCAGGCTATAGGTGTTAGGTACACATGAAACAAAAATGAGATGTGTGTTTAGATTTGCGTCCTGTCCCCAAGATACCTCATTATGCTTATGCAAATACTTCAAAGTAAAAAAAAAAAAAAAAAAAAAAAAAAAAAAAAAAAAAAAAAAAAAGTCCAAAATCCAAAACACTTCTGGTTCTAATTGTTTCAGATAAGAGATATTTACCCGGGGATTCTACTTATTTCTAATGTGCAGAGCGGGGCCATTGACTCAAGCACATTTACTGCACAAAACCTAAAACTCTGATATAATTTGAAACAAGAAAAGTAATTTTTCTCATGTAACTAGAAACTAGAAGTGGGGGTCATGGCTCAAGTCATTAATTTTTCCAACGACATTGTCCAGGAAACCATGCTATTCCAATGCTTCCCTCCTGCAGGCTCTGCTCATGCATTACCTGCTTTTAAGACCTTCTAACCACATTTAAAAAAAAAAAAAAAAAAAAGGAAAAGATTTCCTGGAAGCTTCCTAGGGATTTCATTTTACATCTCATTGCCCAGAATGTTGCTTACGTTTGTTTCTCAAAGAAATCAATAGCAACATTCTGGGCAACCAACATTCTGGGTTGGTGAGATAGCTCAGTGGGCTAAGTGCCTGCTTTGGCAAGTATAATGACCAGGGTTTGATCCCCAGTCTCTCATGCCATGCCAGCCCTACACCCAGGCTCTCTGAGCTAGAGACTGAGTCCAGATGTGGTGGCCCGTGCCTGTAATCCCAGCACTGGAGAGGCCGAAAACAGGAGGATTGCTATGAGTCCAAGCTGCACAGGGAGACCCTGTACCAAATACATAAATGAAGAAAAAAAAGTCAGTATCAGCAAGAAGGGGAACGACTTCCAGAAGCCAGATCTAGCCACAGGTTGGGAGCGACAGCAGCCTTCTCCCCACCACTCATCTGCTTATAGGCTGAGCAGCATACTCAAAGTCCGTGGGGAGCTGGGAAAAAGAAACAGAAGCTGGAATCAGCAATGCCTGCTAAATGAAAACTTTCAACAAAAGTCTATGAACACACTGAGTCAACAAAGGCTCTCTCAGATCATTTGTTTCCTTTCTCAGAAGGTCGATTATTCTAAAATTTTTATTTGCTCCTAGCAACTATCCACCTTTGCATTTCTAGTATTCATCCCAGCACTCATTCATTTCTGCTCCTCAAGGGCCCCACAGTCCCCCCCCCCATGGTTCAGTGAGGTCTGACCTCTCTCACGTAGATAGAGGCATGTGGTCCAGATCTGACCATACAGACCCTGCCTCTTTCAGCAGCATTTGGCTCTCACGAAAGGCTGAGCCAATGAGAGTTAAGTGCTGATTCAGAGGTGTAGGAATCTGTTGCTCTTACTGCAAATGGCTTAACCCCAGGGAGACACGGCAGTAGGAATGAGAAAGATAGAAAAGAGGATGAAAAGCTGGGCTAGGCGGTTGCTAGTCTGCCTGATGGGCAAGACTAACTCAATGCACAAAAAATGATCCGTTATTTATACTTCTGCAAAGTTTGTATCCCATGACACAAGGCTGCCCAGCAACCAATAGCTGGCCTGAACCAGAAAGTATGTTTTTCTCAATAGGGTGTTTTTCTCAGCCCTGGATTAGCTTCCTGCTCCAGGCACAAAGGCCCAGTCCCACCTACACATACTTGATCAATTTCCTGGCTGCCTGCAGCTCCCAACACAGAGCTACAGTGGGGCAGTTTAATGCCTCCTCCCCCTGGAACTAGTAGGTATTAAGACTTCCAGAGCTGGACAGTATTTGTCTGTTAGGGACAGAAAATGTGGAAAGAATGAATATATTGAAGACACTTAGACTCTTGTCCAGGCATGCCTGGATAAGCCAACAACGTTCTTTTGTTGTTATTGTTGTTGTTGCTTTATTGTTTTGTGGAACCAGGGATTGAACTCAAGCCCTTGAACCTGCCAAGCAAGCACTTCTTCTGCTGAGCTGTCTCCCCAGCCTGAGCTAACAATGTTCTTAACTGTGAACTCCATGGCCACATGACTTGACTCACTCCTTCTTTTTCCTTTACGATTAGTGTGGAGGGAATTGTCACCTGCAAGAAAAAGATACCCGTCTATTTTATGTCTATTGTGCTGTGAGTATCCCAAGAACCAAGGGTCTGTAAAATTCATCTTATTAAGTCCATAGTCCCTAGTACCTAGCAAAATGCTCCCCAATCTTTCTGTTGTGTGAGAACCCCTTTCACACAAGACCGGTTTTGCTTTAAAAATGTGTTCAGTGAGAAAAATACATCACAAAGGTGACTTTGAAATTAAAAATGGACACATTTGTCAAATTAATTTTTATTTTGTGCCTCACGGGTGCCTCCATCTTCATTTTGAATTGGACGTATATAAAGTGCAACCATCTTACCAATTTAGCCTAGATAGATTTTGGTCTACTCCTGGATCTGAATTTAATAACTACCAAGAAAAGGCAGTGAGCACAGGCTGAGACACCAGAGCAGAAAGTGCATTGAATGGATTTCCACAGGATGAATACATGGCTGAGTTCTTGAAATAGACTGTTCAAGGGACTGGTGCATGTAGGAAGCATTACTGAGGGAGGATATTTAATCTCAACACCGAGAGAAGGTTGTTTCAGGAAGTTCAAACACTAGACCCTGCAGGAGAAGTATGCACGCTCAACTTCATGCCAATTCCTGTCAGTAGCATGGAGCATCCATGCCTGCCATGTGCAATCCCTGTAGATACAGATTTGAGAGTCATTTGTAGTCGCTATGGTTTCTTGGGATGTGTGACTCTTGGCGTGTAAGATACTTAGAGTTGCCTACTTATTGTCCATTCTCATCTTTTTTAACATAAAAGAACAACATGTCAGACTGAGTGGTTACTTAGGGAAGGGCAGGGGCTAGAGTTCTGTTCCTGGCCCTGCCTGCCATGCCAGCTGTGCTCTAGAGCATGCTGAGCTGGTGATGGAGTCCCAGTGTGATGGCGTGCACCTATAACCCTAGCACTTTGGAAGCAGGAAACAGGAGGATCACTGTCAGTCCGAGCTGTGTAGTGAGACCCTGTACAAAAAAAAAATACTCAATACTAGTGAGACCCTATCTCTCCCTTTGGAGAGGGAGAGAGAGAGACAGGGAAATTAGGAAGCCAATATACATCAACATAATAACTCTAAATGTATAACCATGATAATAGTTCTTTAATCAGAAAGCACAGACTGACAAGATTTTTTAGAAAGCCCAACGCTTTGTTGCTTGCAAGAAACATAACTCATGAGTAAAAACTTACTCAAAAAAAAAAAAAAAAAAAAAAAAAAAAAAAAAAAAAAAAAAAAAAAAAAAAAAAAAAAAAAAAAAAAAAAAAAAAAAAAAGTCCAGGAATGGAAAACAATATTCCAGGCAAACAAAACCAAATTGCAACCAGCAGTCTATACTTACATCTGACAAAGGAAACTTCAGGATAAAACAAATCAGATGGGGTCCCAAAAGGTCAGTGCATATTGGTGAAAGGAAGAATCCATCAAGAACATGTAACAAATGCAAGTATAAATATACTAAGCATCAGTGCACCTGATTACCTAAAGTAAATACTGTTCAATATAGCAGCACACTTAGGGTCCAAGGCAATGACAGTGGATAACTTCAATCCTCTATTCTCACCAATAGATAGATCTTTCAATCTAAAAACAAGAAGGAAGTATCAGAGTTCAACTACAGCATAGATTGAACACACTTAACAAACATCTACAGAACATTCCACCCAAGAAACATGGAATATACATTCTTTTCAGCTACCATATGATACAGAGAAAGCACCTGACATATTCTTCGAAACATATTTTAAGCCATAAATATTAACTCATAGTGATCACATATAAGCCATGAAACAAGGCTTAGCAACAACAAAAAATAGATATTGTGCTGCATCTTATCAGATCTTAATGGAATAAAACTAAACCTCAAAGATAGAAGCTATATAAGCATATAGAGACTGAATAATTTATTTGGAGAAAAAATTTTGAAATCCTAGAAACGAATAAAAATGGAAATGCAATATGTCATAACCTCACAGTATACTTAGGCAGTTTTAAGGAGAAAGCTTATAGTGATGAGTCTCTATATAAAAACGGAGGAAAATCCCAAATAAATATAGCAATCATGAATTTCAAGACCTCAGAAAACTGGAACAAATCAAAACGAACACAATAGAAGGAAATAAATATCAAAAAGCTGAAATTAATGGGATACAAGCTAAAACAAGTGATACACACGACCAATAAAACAGAGTGCTGGTTCTTTGAAAAAATAAATAAGATTGATAAACCTTTGGCTGAACTACCCAAAGAGAGAGAATAAAAACAAATAAAGACACAGTGAGCAATCAAAAAGAGATCTTAAAATGGACACCACTGAGATCCAGATTGTTACAGGGGCCACGTGAAAAACCTAGATTTTAATAAGTTGGAGAATCTACTAGAAATAGATAACATTTCTATACAAATACAACGTACTAAAAATGAACCAAGCGGGTATTAGAAACATAAACAGATGAGTAACAGCAAGTGAAACTGAAGCAGCAATAAAAAGAATTCCAAACAGGAAAACTGGGGGCCAGATTCTTTAAAGAATAACTAGTATCAGTGTTCCTCAAACAATTCCATCAAATAAAAAGGCAAGTACTGCTCTTGACTTGTTCTATAAGGCTAATGCCATCCTGATTTCGAACCAAACAAAAACACAACACAAAAAGTAAAATACAGAGCATTGCTCTTGATGAACACTGATGCAAAATTCCTAAATAAAATATTTAGAGGCCAAATTGAACCACATATCAGAATGACCATACACCAAAATCAAGTTGGTTTCATTTTAGTCATGGAAGGTGTTATGGTTTGTGTCTAGTCGTCCCCCCAAAGCCTCATGCAGTCAGAGCTGCACTACTTCACTGCCCCAGGATCGAAGAAGGTAGGGCATCTCTCTCAACACATCCACCAATGGCTGTGAGGCCTTCCCACCTGCAGCCTGGCCCTGGCATGAGCAGGCTCTCGTGAGGAGAGCTGCAGGGGCCTGGAGCTAGAAGCACTTGGGAGAAGCCAAGGGCACGTGCTGGGATGCTGGCATCTCAGTACACACTTGCCGGGTCTGCTGCAGGGCTCCCACACAACTCGCTGTTCCCAGGGCTCACTGACTTCACTTATTATATTGGGCCGGACTCACATCTGTGATACCAATTTTATTATTTATGTATTTTAGTACACAGCCTACAGGATCCCAGATCAGACTCATACTGATTCTCCTATTGTCAGCCTCCCAAGCACTGGGATTATGAATGTGTGTCACCACACCCAGTCTCAGCATGCCCTGGGGATGGGACCAGCAGAGCATGCTGGGAATCGAACCTTGGCCCTGCACTTGCCTGAGCAGGCACTTTAGTGCACTGAGCTGTCTGGCCAGCCCTGTGATACCTATTTTAGAGGGTCATTACAAGAAACAATGGCAATTGCATGCTGGGAAGGACTCCTGCGACATACACGGGAAGCTTCATGCGCAGCCAGGCAGTACTATTACTGTACTGTTGTGTCCTTGCTCTTCCTTACAATGAGGGAAGAATCGGCACAGGTGGAACGTGGAAAATGCCCAGCTCGTGCACGTGCTGTGTCTCTTGCACAGTGAGATGCCCCAGCAAGTGGCTGAGGGATCACAGGAACCCTCGACTCCCTGCTATGGCCACTTTGTCATCTCTCGTCTGTCCTGTCTGTCATCTGTGCTCCCCCTGGAACGGTGCTTTTGTGGTCCCTTAGAAGCCACTCTTTTCTGCATTGTCCTTATAAGTGAGGAGAGCTGATGTCTTGTTCTGACTCCAGGGGTGGAAGAAGTGACTCTGCTTGACAAAAAAACAAGGGATAGAGGCTTCCGGGATAGATAGAGTGATGTAACCACAGGCGCTTGCTGGCACCTGATGAGTTAGCTCTCGCTCCCCACTTCTTCTCTGTCCCTGTTTCTGTACTCACAGTAAGTGCAGGAATGTCACTGGACTGGGGACAAAAGACCTGACACTGCAGAGAAGCTGACACTACCCTGATAAGCTGATCCTCAGTCCCCAGGTCCTAGCTTCCTTTGGTCTTAATCCTCTCAGAGAGGGAAGCTGAGGGTGCTGAGCCAGAGCCGGGCCTGCCTGTCACCTACTGCTGGTGATTGGTCCTAGACAGCTTCTTCAGGAGATCTGTCATCTGTACGACTACAAAGGAATGTGGAGCAGGCAAGCCAGGCTGTGTCAGCAGAGCAGTAGTGGCAGAGAGAAGACAAAGACAAGAAGTCGCCAAGGAGCAGATGTCTGTCTATGCCCAGCAGGGAGTATGGAAAGTGAGAAAAGCAATATTCTGGGGAAGAAACCTGCAAACACCTCAACATAACTCATGTGGATATCACGTGGCCTAACAGAGCACTGCACTTCCGGGCTTCTCTTCCTCAAAATCCAAAGCTATAATTTAATCACACAGCTAGGGGGAGGAGAGGGGAGATGCTGAGAGAGGACGGGAGGGGAGGGGAAGGGAGGGAGGGAGGGAGGGGGAGGGGGGAGGGGAGGGGAGGAGAGGAGAGGAGAGGAGAGTTGAAAACTGAGACGCCTTCCCAATACACCTGACTAATGCTCTTCAAATACCATTCAAAAAACAAACAGACAAACAAAGAAGAAAAAATTTTGCCACAAACCAGAGGCATCTAGACAGACAAGACAAGCAAATACAAATTGGAATCCTGGGCTGTCTTGGGATAGGGATAGGACATCACAGAAACATTAGTGAAACCCAAGTAAAACCTGAAAATTCTTTAATAGCAATGTAGGAATGTTGTATTTTTATAAATATACTACAACAGTGTGAGGTGGGCATGTTCCAGGAGCTAGGCCAGGGCCACAGGAACTCTGTACCATCTTTGCAACCTTTCCATAAATTGTAAGTTATTCTGAAATAAAATTCTATTTTACAAAACAAAAACCCATTTCCCCTCCATCGCACTATTTCTGCCACAAAGCAGTCCCGGGAGATGAGGCTGGAGAGGACGCCGAGACAGAGAGGAGTGTCATGGCGGGCTGAAGGAGGCCGAATGACAACCTCCCAAAATTCATTTGCTGAAACCTCCACCCTGACATGACAGCACCTAACATAAGCCGCTAAGGACCCACTGATAAATAAGGCCCACGGGGTGTGATCTGATACAGTAGAGCCAGTGTTCTCCATAAAAGAAGAAACTGCAGAGCATACCACGTCCCTCTGGGACACAGTGGAAAGGCCGTGGAGAACACAGGGGGAAGAGGCCGTCTGCAAGCTGGGACCAGAAGCAGAAATGAACTCGGCCGGCCCACTGATCCTGGGCTCCCGGGCTCCAGGACTACAGAGCCCTGTTTTCAGTTTTAAGTTCCCCAGATCATGAGATTTTGTTATGGCAGATAAGCAGCCCAGAGGACCACCCATGCCCATGGGAGCAGAGAAAAGGAACAAGAAAAGGAGAAAGAGAGATTGGGCGGCAGACGCCTTGGTGTGGGAAGGAGGTAACGTGTTCGTTCAGCTGTGGCCACCCCTGGGGTGTGAGGTTCACAGAGATGGGTTCCCCGGGGACAGTCTCCACGGGTCCTCCATCCTAGGGTACCCTGGCCAGTGCCTCACGCACCCTATGCAGCCCAGCCCGCTCATGGCCCCTGCAAGACAGGTGAACCCCTGCCTCAAATCTTGCTTCTCTAATTCCGTACCGCTCCTGCCAGAGCTTGCCTAGGTGTGACTGAGGAAATAGTTTATAAAAACTTAGAGCTTTGAGCCAGACAGTATTCTAATATCTCACAGAGGATATAAAGCCATGTACGCTGTCCCAGCTGTCATTCTGGGATCCACCTGCGAAGCGGGAGAATTCACCTGAGTACACTGTAGGCATGCATGGCAGAGCATAGCCACCTTCCTCAGGACACAGCTGCACGAGTCTCCTACACTCCAGCCCTACAATAAAGTGCTCACTTGTTGGCGATAAATGATGCCGTCCTCGTGCTACAAAGTCCCAGACTATCCAGTCCCCTCACCAACTTTTCTCTCAGCATCCAATTCATTTGTGCCTCAGGGCCTTTGCATATGCCAATACTTTTGTCTGAGATTCCATCCCACTCTCTCTGTATCAGACCAATTCCTGTTCATCTTTTGGGTCTCAGGTTAAAAGGCACTGACTTGAGGAGGCCTCTGCCATGACACAGGCTCTCAGAGAGGCTTGGAGCAAAGATATGTTTGACGGGTGAAGGGAAGCAGCCTCTGGAGGAAGTTCGCTTCACAGCCACAGCAGAGCGCAAGCCCAAGTAAACAGGCAATTTTCAAAACTCTAGCTTCGTCGTTTGCTAGCATCTCATTGGCCAAAAGTGAGTCACGTGGCCAAACCTGTAGCCAATCAAAGGGCAAGCGCATTCAGCTGTGTGAGAGAAATGGAAATGTCAGGTGACAGAAGAGTTGGGGAGGCCCAGGGAAGAGGAAAGTAGCAAAGTGTTAAAGCTAATCATTCAACAAACCTCATCCACCTCACGTCAGCTCTCTAAAAAGAGGCCAAATCTGATCTTTCGCCTTGCTGTATTTCTACAATCAAGCACAGAACAGGAACGGAGTAAGGGTTTCATAAAACTGTGCCAAATGATCTCAATCCCAAAGAATACGGTTCAGATGAACTCTTGTAACCCAATCCATTTCAGAGACAGGAACGGCTTGTAATTCGAGGCTGCGTGAAATATATCCCCCCAGAAAGGTAATGGCACATGTGCTGGACCCTAAATCAGCCGTCAATGAGCTACTATCATAGTATCTTCAGTGGATTATACAAATGATGGCTGTGAAGAATGCCTCTGCCTTGCCAGAATTATGATTTGTTATTCATCTTGTGGATTTTTAAACAGAGCCTTGTACTTAGTATTCAAATTAATGACTCCAACGTATTTGCCTGGATTTTTTTTTCCTAAAGAATCATTCTGCACAATACATGTAATAGTTACATTTCTATGATAAACTTACTTGGTAAAAGCTTTCTCAATTTTATCATTTAGACAAGTAGATGTCAGTAAATCAAAGTGGAAAGCCAGAGTAGCAGAGGGGGGATACCAGGATGGGAGGCAAGCCCTCCGCTCCATAAGGACAGCAGAAGGACAAATGAAGAAAGAAGAGGGTAAACTCAGAGAAAAACGTAGGAAAATGTTGCACAGCAAACCCCAGCCAGCAACCTGTTATCTCACATTTTCTTGATTCGATTCATTAAAAACTTCTAATCTGAGAACCAGTTAATGAAAAGCTCAAGAAATTTGTGCATGTGTTTAAATACTGCTTCTCTGATTTCCTGACTCTGCAATCCCCAAACTAATCCGACTCAGATGTCTATGCCTCGATTTCATGGGCTGCAAAATGAGAGAGAAGATTGGGGTGGTGGCGTTCTGTCTCATAAAGCCAGTATTTAAAAATCGGACGCGTCCTTCATGCTTAAGTGCCTGGCCACACACCCATGCTGGTCTCTGAAAAGCCTCCGATGAACCCATCCCAGGATGCGAAAAAATGCAATGGCGTGTGTTATATGATTTTTGTCTGGTGCCAAAAGACACGACGAGAACACCAATGAATGTAGTTTCAGAGGCCTCACTGAGATTTCTCTTCCAGTGAGCCCAGAGCCTCAGAAGATTCTCCTTTTTATTCAGCATTAAAAAAAAATGGCTAAGGAATATTCATCACTACTTTAATAGATACAGCATATTCCAGACACAGAGCTCACACAATTGCTTACAGACAATACTTTAAGCAGGAGAGGAGCCAACCATTGGTGTCACATAGCAGATAAGCAGGGCACCCACGGGATGAGCCACCATTCGCAACCTTGAGCCCCAGCTTTCCTGGAATCTCCAGCAACAGAAGGCAGCCCTCCCTGGGCTCTATCTATAATTCAAGGACAGGGCACCCGCAGGAGGAGCCACCACCCGAAACTCCAAGCCTCAGCTTGCTGGGACTTCCAAGCAGCAGAGGGCAGGCCTCCCTGGGCTCTGTCTAGAATTCACCACTTCTCGGGCCGCCAACTGGTCTTCAATCTTATCTCTATGTCACTACAGGCGTGGCTTGAATTGTATCTCCCAAAAATATGTTGAAGATCTCGCCAACGCTAACCATGAATGTGGCCTAACTTGGAAATGTAATCAACTTATGAAGAAGTCGTTCAGGCGGACCCCAGTTCAATGTGACAGCGTCCTCACAGGCAAAGAAAAGACACTAGAGGGGCGAGTGAACGCTGAGGGAGGCTAGAGGCAGGCAACACAGGAGCGGGGCAGCTGCTAGCCAGGAAGCTCAAGGACTGGCTGGGACCATCAGACCCTGGGAAGGGGCAAAGAGAGACGAGTTCAGAGTTTTCAAAGGCTTGGGGTCCAGCAGGCATCTGATTCCCTCAGCCATCTCCAGCGCTTTGACATAATACATTTCAGTTGGAAAGCCGGTCCAGTTTGGGATCCTTTTTTGCAATACACTAAGGAGCTAATGCACTCAGTAACATGAAAATCTTAAGAAAAATTTATTTGTTGTAAAAATTGGTAGCTAATTTTTTGGGGGGTGGGGGGGCGAGGGTAGAATTGGCTTGGAGAGGCTATTTTTTGTGTTTAGCTAAATGGTTCGTCCTGTGTTTCCTCTCTTTCTTCCCTTCTGCTAAACACATATGCACCCCTTCTGATGATCACGCACAGACTCAGATAACGACTCACGCACGCTCATTTGCATCATGAGCACGTGAGTCCACTCGCTCCCTCCTTGGGTGCTGGAGTCTGTTTCTTCTGCTCCTTTGTGACTCTTAAAAAATGCACTTGACAACATTTTAGTTCTCTTGAAATCCACCGCCACGGGCGTCTAACTGAGCGCAAGGCAGAGGAAATTAAAATAGTCGACGAGTGTACCTTGCAGCCTGGTCAATGTCACCCACTCTTAATTTACTCACCCCCTCAAGCAACTGGAGTTGGCTGAGCCCTTTACACTATCCGTGAGTCCTGGCGCAACCGCTTTCTGGCCCCTCCCCCGGAAGCGGAAGCTGAGATGGCTTCATCGTAGGAGGAGGTTTGCCTCCTAATTTCGTTAAAGAAAGAAAGGGGTCAGCTCCTATTTCATCCTGTTTTCTTCAACAGTCTCAAATTTTGCAAATTTTTCTCTTTCCCTTTCCACGTTTAGTGGATACAAATGGTTCAAAGTGAAACCGCTGGGGACCCTGAAGACGCTTCCGCTATCTTCCTAGGCAGTGCTGTGCCCAGGGGGAGCATGGGGTACATTCTCAGCGCAGGCATCTGGGACCCCTTGTAAGAGTGTTTTTGCAGCCTGCCAGAGACACTAGCCCATTGCTTGAGCCAGCTGGACGTGCTGGGGACTTAGTCCTCTTAAGAGAACTATCAATTAATAAGGGATGAGATTGATGAGAGCCCTCTTAGCTCCTTCCGGCAACCCTGGAATAACTCTGGAGATCTCTGACTATGCTGTTGCTCCAGTCAGCCGCAGCCCTGACTTGTTAGCTAATTCACCTGTGTGGGCAGTTTCGCTCTTCCTGTCTCGAGTCTCCACCTCCCTACCAGTGCTTCCCGGCTCAGTGCCCACGCCTACTGCTTGCACTCAAATCCTGGTCCTGATGTCTACAGTTTTTAAAAAGTATTGTCAGCTTCACTTCTAAGGACATCTTCAGATTCTGGTAGGAATTTAGGTACTGACAAAGAGAAAAATCAGTTCTCTGTCATTAATATGTGCAAGCAGCTGCACTTTTGAGAGTGGTTGTAACACCACAATTCAAAAATTCACCCAAGATGGGGCCGAGAGGAATGGCTCAGTGGTCTAAAACGCCTGCTTGGGAAAGCTTGGGCGGCTTCAGGGACCGCGGTTCGATCCCCGGCACCACATGCTGCGCCAGTCCTGCCCTCGGAGCGGGCTAAGCCAGCCATAAAGATGAGTGAATAACCAAACAGAGGTTCTGAAACAAGAATGAATGAATGAATGAATAAATAAATAGATAAATAAATAAAAAAAATTCTAAAAAAAAAAAAAAATTACCCATATAATCTTTAAAAAAAAAAAAAAAAATTCACCCAAGAGACAGAGAGGCATTTGTGTCTCCCCCTAAGCCCCAACTTTTCAATGAAAAGATTCAGATCTCATGTGGTAACATTAGCCTTAAGATATTTTTTCTTAGGTGACATACAATTGCCTTTATTGGTTTATCTTTAGAACATGGCTTCTGCCAAGATTAAACCGTGTGCCCTTAAAATCCAGCCACCATACTGTAAGGAAGCACAATTGGTTTATCTTTAGGTTTGGTTGTTTAATTTTTTTTTTTTTTCGGATACTAACTAGAGAGCAGCTGTAATGCTATGTTTGATGACCACCAATAAAACCTTCTTCCGTTTGGTCCAGTTGGAAGAGGGGTATTGTGTGTTTACATGCAGACGGGAAAGGACTTTAACCCTGCGATCTCTATGTGAACCTTTAAACACATCAAAGCATGGCAGGCCTGCCTTTGGGTCCAGTTTGCAAGCTCAGCATGAGTACTAAGACTAACCAGGAGCCAACCTTATGTTTGATCTTAGATATTATTTCACTCAAAGGTCTAATTGGGAAACTACAGTGACTTGAATGCAGTTTGTATATTACATGTTGATTATTAACTTTAATTTTTGTTTACTATAATTGCAATTTTTATGTAAGAGAATTTGAGAAATATAAATAAAGAGTAGAATATTCATGGAAAGAGAAATATCATACCCACAATCTACTTAAGTTCTGGGGAAAAATCAGATAGATAGATAGATGGATAGATAGATACATAGATAGATAGATAGATACATAGATAGACCATAGACATAATAACATAAAGTGGAGATATAGCTAAATGTCTGTAATATATCAAGAGGGAGAAAGAAATGTATTAAAGATTTGGAGAATCTGGATGAAATTTACTTAGGAATACTTTGTATTATTTTATAATTCTCTTAAAGTCAAAAACTATGTCAAAATAGTTACTTTTACAAACACACCCATCCTTACCTAGTACCCTTTTAAATTAGCGTATATATGAGTAGCACATAGGGCTGAGCTATATCCCAAATGTCTTTCAAGAAATAAAAGATCCCTCCAAAGGTATAACTTATAGCTCTGTAACTCCTATAACTAAACAAAGAAAACTGCCTATATTTGGACTGGAAAGAATCCTTTCATCTCAGATCTCAGCCTGCACTCCACATTTGTTCTCTTTTCATTTAAAACAAAGTATTTGAAGATGGCTCACCAGCTAGAAGTTTACCCCCACTTGACCTGAGCCCTTTATCTTTAGCACACTTCATTTGAATGTTTGCATGTACAACTTGTCTTTATCCACTCACGGAGGATGGTAAACACATAGTTCTGTTGGATGGATCTAGAGTTTTGCCTCTTGGAACACTTCCTTCATTTCACAGGTTTGTGGATTTCCAGAAAATGATCACAGATCTCATTAACTCTTTACATGTTTTCTTCTCTTGCCAAAAACTGTACATTGTCCTTATAGCCTCAGTTGACTCCTATTACTCAACCTTGTAAATGATAATCCTGAGCCAGTCATGGAATGCACCTTACCTAGGTATTGTGCAAAGCACGTGGGCAGGTGCATTCAATGTTCACGAAGAGTGATGCTTTCCTTTCCAGCTTCAACAGATTGTAATTTCTAAGAAGGGCAAAAATTGCATATAATGGGCTGCATGATCCTCCTGAATTTATCACATCCCAACAGGATGCGAAGTCAGTCCCCACCCCTTGAAACAGGGTGGATCTTTTTGATCTGTCTCAAATCATAGAGTCCAGGAGAAGTTAGGCCATACATCTTCTGAATATAGGTCATGAGGGGGAACATGGCTTCTGCCAAGATTAAACCGTGTGCCCTTAAAATCCAGCCACCATACTGTAAGGAAGCACAAGCTACGGGAGGAGGATAGAGTAGGGAGGAGCTGAAACTCCCATCCCCTCCACCAGGGTGAGTTCCCAGGTGATGTCCTGGGCCAATTTACCACCCGTGTGAGGAAACCATATCAAATACAGGTCCTGAAACTCTCAATCAAGCTCCTCACTAACACCACATGGAGTAGGGTCAAGCCTTCCCCAGAGAATCCTGTCCAAATTACAGACTTGAGCACAGAATAAATATTTGCTATTGTTTTGAGCCTTTATTTCACAAAACAACTTGCTAGGAAACAAAGGGTAGTCGGCATATATTTCAGGATGTACAAACCCCAAGCCTTAGACAGTGCTTGCAGTTGCTATAATTTTCCTTTGTGTTCTAAGACTCAGACTGTTGACACAGTCCTCACTACCCATGTGAACCATCAGTAGAAAGGAAGAAAAGCAATCTCTAGATTATTCTTATGAAAATGTGCTTCTCAGGTGTCCAAGAATAATGTACAGCCAAGGGGAGATGAGAGGTGCAAGGGGTTTCTCTGTGCAGCGGAGGCCCACTGACACAGCACAGTCAGTCAGGTTAGAGCTCTTCTGTTTGTCCCTGGACATCCGCCCACCCCCTCTATGACGTGTGGTGGGATGAAATGGATGGACCATACTGAAGGACCCCACTGGCTTTGTAAGGACAGATTCCCAAGAGCACAGAGTGAGGACAGAGAGTGAGAGTGTGAAGAAAGAGAAGGAGGACCTAGGACAAAGTGCTGCAGTAGGAGGACCACTCCCTAAGGAGATGAAGTACGTGCATAGCTAATTACAGCTTCACTGACAGGGCCAATGCATTGCACACAATGTACATATAACAATGAAATAGATAACATTTCTTTATTATAAGTTCTATAGACTTCATTGACTCTCACATAATGCTTGCATCGATTTCCTTTCCTGCTCTGGTGTTCATAGTCAACCTATGGTTAAGGTTGATGAATGAGTGCGGTTGGGACCTGATTATTGGTTCGTAGGTTTGTTTACGGGCAGTGACATTGAACGTGTTCATTAATGATGGACTATGGTCACTTTTGGAATATTGGAAATTGTTTCCTATCCTTGTGTGCTATTCACAACTGTATCCATGACACCTTTTCAAGTTTAATTTGATTGTGAGTGGTTTTGTTCACTGTTTTCTTAAGTTTAGGCAACCGGTAAAATAATAAATAAAGCCTTGAGTTATAACATTTGCAGGTGTCTGTAGGGCAACTATGCCCAGCCTGGGCTATTTCAAGCCACCAGTGTGGCATCACTGAATGTGGCACTAGAAAGTGAGTCCCACTGGGATGCCAGTGTATCGCCACATCATGTCCACCCAACACTCTTCAGAGCCCTGGCGGTAGTAAAATATCATGGAAATAACCATGAAATGTTTAATTTTGAGAATTTATTGTATTTACTGCAACTTATTTCACTGTAAGTTCACATTTTTAAAAAAATACGAATTTTTGTTTTGTTTTGTTTTTAACAGACAAATGGTTTTTCAAAGTTCCTGGAAAATCAGTAGTTGACCTTCATACACTGGTGTGATCCAGCTAGATCCAGAGAACTCATGATATTGATCCAGAAATGAAGAAACAATGGTTTCCAACCTGGGCTTTCCAGAGGACCCACTGAGATGGCTCCTAAGCAAACACGGCAGGAGTAGTACTCCCCCTTATTTACAGATGGAGACTTTGACCAGGGAGCTGAAAGTCACCCATCTCCAATCGGCAGAGCCCAGAAATGGGCAGAAAACTTGACGGATAGCTTGACCACCCCAGCAGTCTGTTCTCCACGCGGCTTTCCCCGGACCTTGCTTCTGGTTCTAGACTCTCAGCGCATTTGACCTAATCGGCAGCCTCCTACCTGTTTTGGGTGGAGACAACAGTCCGTGCCCCAGGGAGACAAGGCATGGTCCTAAAGCCACTGACAACCGGCTACTTCACTCTTACCGAGGGCTATTCCTTGCCCTGTAGCCCCACAGATCCGGAGGCATTGTTTCCCTTGGCAAACACCCCTGGGACCACAGCACAAGTACATCAGCGTGCAGGAAATCAGTAAACAGGAAAGAAATACAGGCACACTCATGTAATTGACAAAATTTAATCTATATTATAAAAGTGAACATATATAAACCACTTTACTGATTTAAGAGACAACCTGAAAGTGCCTCATAGGCAGCATCTTGGTGACTTATAAAATGAAATCCATTTACCTATCTTTGACATTCTAATAAAAAGATAAGAGTATGATTCCTGAGAATTATATAGATGATAAACACAGAATATCTAAAAGACAGGGACAATACAATAAATAAAATACCACATTGTGAAAAGCCAAAACAATCAGCAGGTCTAACAACAGATAAATAAATTATGGTATATCCATGAAATCAAATAAAATGTCATTTTAGAAAAATCATGTTTAACAGGATATTTAATGACATAGGAAAATGGTTAAGCTATAATTTAGTGAGAAAGGCAGATTATAAAACTCCAGAAAGGATACAACACCAACTTTTAAAACCTAACATTGTACTCACACACATGTGTACATGAGTCATTGTGCACATACACATATCATGTGTGCGTGTGTGCATGCAGGCATGTACATATGGACTGGAAGAAAAATGAACCAAAACAATATTACTGGTGGTTGTCTCTGTGCATGGACTATTGCTAGCATGATTTTTATTTCCTTCCTCGCTCTTTTCTTCATTTTTTTGAGTAACCAAACTCACTTTAAAATTGGAGAAAACTACAGGCACAATGAGGGTTACTAGAAAACACAGTCACGGGGCTGGAGATATAGCTCCGAGGCACAAGTGCCTGCCTGGCAAGTGCAAGGTTGTGAGTTTGAATGCTGGTCCTGCCAAAAAAAAAAAAAGAAAGAAAGAAAGAAAGAAAACAGAAAACACAGTCAGTAGAAAACTGGACTCTGTTGTTACACAAATATTTGCTCCCTAAATAACCTCTCACATAACCCTAATATTAATGGCATCGGGTGCAGCTTTACATAGAGAAAGGGGGCCTAACACCTGTAAGGGGCTCTTCCTTTGTTCCTCTGGAAACCCCCTGGCAATGCCGCCTCTCCTCCGCCTGCCACCCCTTCACCGCCAGCCCTGGGCAACTCTGCTCAGATAAACGGGGCCCTCTTTGTGGCCACTCTGTGACAGCTGTGGAAATTATTTAGCTTCTATCGTGACGGATACTCGCTACCTACAGTGACAGATGGGCAGCATCTGAAAAGGGACGACATGAAATTTGAAAAATGATACCAGTGGTGGTAGGCAGACTTTTTTTTTAAAGGACAAGTTGACAGAAGTTTGAAATATAGCAGGGAGGCCCACTCTATCATTTCTCTCTCTCTCTCTCTCTCTCTCTCTCTCTCTCTCTCTCTCTCTCTCTCTCTTTCTCTCTCTCTCTCTCTCTCTCTCTCTGAAAAAATCAGCAGCTGTCCTTTATCAATATGCTCTTCAGAGAAGAAAACCCACATTCAGGTTGAAATGAATTCGTGTCCCCATCACACGGGGTAAAGCGGAAGCAGCAAGTGTGTTCACTCGTTCGCTCCACAATTTATTGAGTGCCTATTATGTGCAGGCCGTCGGGTGGAGTCTGGAGACATGAAGATGAAGCTGGAGGAGAGCCCAGCAGAGAGGCAGCGCAGGTGCAGGTAGTTAGGACGGGAGGGTGCAGAGCGCACCTGGTGTCCCTGGAGAGACGGTAGGAAGAGTGGCCACAGCGTTTTCCTTGTGATCGTGATAGCTGAAATGAGTCCCTGTCAGTACCTAGATATTTCTCTTCCTGTCTTGCTTAAGTTTTGGTGGTCTGCGCAGAAGGGATCCACTTCAAGATCAAAGGGCAGAGCGTTCCGCTTTCTCATACACTTCTCGGCTCTCTGTGGGCTATGGGTTAGCACATGCCTCGGGATTGCAGTTCCTTACAGACCGGCTACAACTGCTTTGTTCACCTCAGCCAGACAAGCGCTTACCCCCTAGAGGGAGCCGCCAACCTCCTTCCTCACAATGAAGTGATATTCTCTCTCTCTCTCTTTCTCTCTCTCTCTCTCTCTCTCTCTCTCTCTCTCTCTCTCTCTCTCTCTCTTACACACACACACACACACACACACACACATACACACACACACACACACACACACACGGGTGATTATTCTCCTGGGTGGGAAGCTTGAGCTGTGACCCCAGATGTTACATGAAATGACCCCAGGTGCTAGGCATGTCACCCTTCTAAGTGAAATAGGAGCAGCCCCACTCCTGGGCCTGGACACAAACAATGCTATCCACAGGGCACCCTGAGACCCTGAGGCTGCCCCAGGAGTGGTGCCCTCCAAGGCCCGCAGCCTCTGGGCTCCACACAGTGTTGCCTGTGTGAAGATGACTCAGCTACTCCAGCCTCTCCTGAATGACTCTGCACTTTACACCCTTCTGGTCCACCGTCAGCCTCTGCAGACTTGAAGCACCTGCTCTCTGCAGCTCCCCATTTCTCTAATTCAGATTTAAGGTCCCTCTAGTCTTTATAGCCCAGACAACTAGAACCACTAAAACAATACGATAGTCTTTCTCATTGTTGTTATTGTTACAGGATCCTGCGGTGCAACTCAGACTCCTAGTGATCCTCCTGTCTCAGCCTCCAAGAGCTGAGATTCCAGGTGTGTAGCACCATACTAGGAATTCTTGCATTTTCCAGGCAGGCACTTAGACTGCTGAGCTCTGTCACCAGCCCCACATTCATATTTTTTCACATATATTTTTAAGTAATTTTATTTTAAAGAGTGTGTACATATATAAAATATAAAAGTTTTAAAACTCTAAAAGAAGCCAGCCTACTGGAGAAAATACTCTAACAGGTGACTGAGAATAGCTGTGAATCAAACAGAAGACAGATAAGCTTTGTGCCTTGGAAAGAAAACAGAGCAGATGCAGAAGAGTAGGTGAAAGAAGGCCAAAGATGGGAAGACTAACAGATGTCAGAAGAGTGATTCATGAGGGGCAGCGTGGCACACACCTGAAATTTCAGCACTTGGGAAGCTGAAGCAGGAGGATCACTGAGAGTTCGAGACCAACCTGGGCTACAAAGAGAGATAAAGGCCAGCCTGAACCACATAGTAAAACCCTATCTCAAAAGACCAAAAAAAAGTAAAAGGCGGAGGGTGAGGAGAGGAAGGGAATGAAGAAGGAAGAGGAAGAGAAGAGGAAGAAGAAGAGGAGGAGGAAGAACAAGAAAGAGAAGGAGGAGAAAGGGAAGGGGAAGGCGGGGAGGGGGCGGGGAAGGGGAAGAGGAAGAGGAAGAGATTCTTTTGGATGGAAGAGTGATGATGGTATACTATTTCTGAAGCTTTTTAGCATGGCCATAAGACTTCTTCATCTCACTAAGCCTTCAAAAAGTCTATTGTACACAGAAATGCCTTGTAAGACCAAACAAGTTATAGAAAGTTAAAGAAATACTAATGCTATTGTCTTAGTCGACAAAGCACAAAACATAAATTGCATGTTGTACGGACTGACAATTTTTTAAAGAAAATAGGAAAGTCAACAGTAACATGAACTCAGACCCATCCTCGTGGTGATGCTTGGGAATACTGGGGAGAGCACTTGATTTATGTACATGTACCTCAGCTCCCCTAACTCCAAGATCATGAGTCAAAAGTCTGAAGGGCTCCAGGGCTCAAAGCTATTTCAATATTGGCATGACACCACAAGTGGGAATACTACTGCAAAATCCAAAAGAGTCTGAAATTTGAAGTTCTTCTGATCTCAGCAGTTTGGATAAGCAATACCTCATGGGAAGCATGGAGTGAGGGGACATCTCTTTTTCCCAGAATTCAGGCAAAAAAGTGACTCCCTATCTCAGGCTATCTTGTGTGGTAAGTGAAAATAGAAACAACAGGAAGTGACTTATTATGATTAACAATAACATATGCCTACAGGAAGACACATAGGTGGTTTCCATCTTCTTCATTTGCTTGTATTTTATTTTTGCCCAGTTAGTATGCATTGCTTTTATAATGACAATTTTTAACAATTAAGAAGACTTTAAGAAATTCATCCCGTCCCACACCAAAGATCCCAAGCCCAACTTGTTCACAGCTAACACTACCTCTGCTTACTTTGCGTCTGGCCACTGTGCTTCTTAAACACTTTTAATATCAAGGGAAATACCACAGCATCTCACTCACCCTGAAAGTCCTCTTCTCACAACTCCATTCTGTGCCTGTGTCCCTCCCTTGGCCGGGAACGCCTTAGTTGGGCTTCTTCAATTGGCGAGCTCTTAGTTATCCATTAACCTGCAATTTAAACATTGCCTTCTTTGGGGTAACTTCCTCCACCTCTTCTCCACTGTAAGCAGAAACCTTAAATCTTCCAAGTATCAAACACTCAGGTAGCATCAGTGATTTGTGCTGGTTACTGGCTCACCTGCATTGAAAAGCCTACCATACCATGGCTGCAAGGAGCTGGGCATCCTTCCAGGGCCCCAGCATTTGGCTCCAAATTCTACGTTAGTTTGAAAGTGGTAAATGGACCCCTACTCCTTCCCACAGAATTGTGCAATGTCAGGAGACATTCTTGGCTTGCAATAGTAGAGGAGAGGACACTGGCATCTAGTGGGTAGAGGTCAGAGATGCTAGTTAATGGACAGTCCATAGTGCAGCCCACACAACAGAGAACTGCTAGGCCCCACACGTGAGTAGTGTCAACGCTGAGGAGATTCTGGTAGGAAGGGCTGGGCTCACAAGGAGCAGAGCTCAGGAACAGCACCAAGAGAGGCAACTGGGTCTTGAGGGCCCTGTCCTCATCAGTGGACTCACCTATTCCTGAGTTCCTAGAGGAGTAGACCATTAGAATGTGAGGCTGTTAGAAGGTGGGAGGAAGCAGGTCACCAGGGATGCTCCTTGGACGCCTCTCCCAACCCTGTTTCTAACTGACATGAAGTGAGCACTTCCCCCCACCCTGCCCTTCTACCTCAATGCTTCTACCAACCATGGACTGAAACTTCTAGAGCCATAAGCCAAAGCATACACTCCTACTTGACACTCTGTACATCAGGCCTTTCCTTCCAGCAATGGAAAGGTGATTCATACAGGCGTGACACTGCTCATACTTTGGCGTGCTCTGACAGGTTCAGAACTCCAGGAAATCAGAGGTCATACCATCGCTCATCTTTGCACCCCACCTATCAGCACAGACAGGCCTCAATGCCCATCTTCACAGGAGGGTTCCCAAACATTATTAAATAACGGGGCCCTTGCTGCGCTGCCAGAATCACACGTGCAGAAGCAGCTCAATGGCAGATCGATTCCTGGCTTCTAGGCCCTGGCTGCTGCTATTTGGTTTGTGGCTTGCATTAAAAGCAGAAGTGCCTGCTCTGCCCACAGCATCTTGATGGAAACCATCGCTCCCCTCTCTGAGCGACAGGCACGTGGGCCTCCTGCTGAAGCCGTTCTGAGCCCCTTGGGGCATCACCGTCCATCTCCACGAAGCTCCCTCCCAGCAGCACACGAGCTGCAAATGCAAATACTGTGCGCCACAGCCTCTAGCTTGGTTGACTGTCTAAGCAGTTATTATTTTTGAAGCCAATAGACAAGTCAGATGATTTCCATAAGGTAAGTGATTCTGGAAGAGGATCAGGAAGCCATTAGAAGGGGAAAAATAACTTAGGAGGAAACAGTACATGGAAGAAAGATGTCCCAGCCAAGGAAGAAGGTGCAGAGCAAGGTGGCACGGATTCTCTGAGCTGGGACCTTGGAAAGATCTGATCTCCGAGGACACAAGGGCGGCCCTGAGTCATACTTGGAGTGCCTTGGGGTCTCCACCAGATGGACCCCAGGATAGCTTGCTTTAGTGAGGGAATGATGTGCTTCGGAGCTGCGTGGCATGTGATGGATGCTCAGAGAACTCTTAGCGATGGCTGCTGTTCCGACCTCCAAGCAAGTGCATCCAGCGATTCGTTCGTGACATTACTTTCATAGCCACGACTATGGGAAATTCATCTTGAGATCACTAGGGGAAATATTTAAATCCTCTCAGCGATAGTCAAAGCAGATGGGGTCCCCCAAGGATGGTAATTAGGACTATGAGAGGGATAATTTGATTGTCCTCTGGAGGCATCAATTGCTGTGTGATGCTGCAGGCCTGGGAATGTTAAAATTTCTTTCATAGTACTCACAGCACAGTAATGACCTGCCCTGGCCTGTGTGGCAAGCATGGTCCCCAAATAGAAGAAATGCTGGCCCCAACATTGTGTGACGCCCACCTAAAATCCTCCATATGCTTTGAGAGTCACCAGAGTGACTCTCACTCCAAGTGACGCTAAGTCACAAGGTGGAGGTTGGGTGTCCCTGCCTTCTCTGTGGGCAGCAGGAGAGTTAACCAGAAGCGCCAGGGTACAAAGAAATTTGCCAGGAGAGGAAGGAGTGGGAAGTGGGGACATCGATAAATAGCGCCCCTTTCTTACTGGATCCTGATCGGAATTTTTTCCTCATCATACAGCACACATTGCACAGCAAGAGAGCAAAGGACGGCCCTGGTTGGGAGCTGCTCCTGGTTTCCCAGCCTGTTTTCAGCATGGTGCACCAACAGGATTCACATCTCCTCACACTTTTTAAAGACAAAAAAGAAAAAAAGAAAATAGTTCTAGCGTGAAAGAGTGAAAGGATGCCAGATCTCAGTCTTAAATGAAGTTTTGTTCCTTGCTAAAATTCACTGCAAATGGCCATTTATATCAGAAACCACGAGTGACACTTCACTATGGATGTAACAGAGGAAACCCAGAAGGTTGTTTTTAAAAAGACAGTCAATGTGGGGGACACAGACAGCAATATGCTGGTTCAATTTTTCCTCCTGGCCCCTATTTTTCTTTCATTTTTTTTTTCTTTTCTAATGAAGATGCTCACGTTTCTGTTAGCGAACTAAATGGTCCGCAGATTGATGACCCTAATTTGAATTTTAGGATCCCTGCTCCCTGCTTCTTATAGCTCTTCCAGCCACATGTCCAGCACAGCCCACGGTATTAATCCTATGAGTCAGGTTTCCTGAAGGCTGCTATCCTTCAGTCAACCACGGCGCATTAAATTAACATCCACGTTGGGCCAACAGCAGGCATGTTGACGCTAAGCCATATTTTACGGACGCAGCGCATGATATATGGCTGTCCTTCCAGCCCTCACGATCCGGCTTAGCCGGGAAGGGTCCCCCGTGCGTGAGCTGAACGAATGCCCATGGTGTCACAGTGCCGGGCCCTGTGCCAAATGGCAGGAGTGAGACTGTGGATCTGACAGTGTGTTCCTCGCGGCCCGTCGCTCAATGCACCTGAAGAGACATCACCAAAAAGTCAGTAAATCACCCCACATTCTGATCGGAGCTGGGGAGCAGGGAGCAGCCCGGGAAGGGAATGAAAGGAGAGTGGTGGGTACAAGGGTGGGTATGTGGTGGGGAGATAGCCGCAAATAGCGGGTTTGCTGCAGAGACCAGGGCAGGCACCGGTGAGGAGAGACGGGCTGGGGCTCGCGGGAAAGACAATAGCAGGCGGTCCAGGGGTCTAGGTAGACAAGAATTCACTGGATTCAGAGGGGAAGGACAGGAGGGAAGCAGGAGTCAGAGAGTAGGAAGGAAAGCAGCGAAGGCAGTGTTAGCAGGGGCCAAGAGCGCCCTGGCTCCGGCGGAGGTGTTCTGGATGCTTCTGCTCCGGTTAGAACATGGAAGAGGGGTAGTTGAGGGTCTGCAGAAACCAGGCCCCAGTGGTACAGAAGAGGAGCGGTAGCACCCGGGCCACCCTGAGGACAGTCGGTGTCCCCTTTATGGATAATGGGACCAAGGGGTGCGGAGGGGCCTGGCCAAGGCAGGCGTTGCTGGGAGGAGCAGGAGAACCGGAGCTCAGGCGTGTTGAGGACGCCTCAGCAGAAGCCGAGAGGCTGCAGGTCAAGGGCAGGAGGGAGCTGAGCGGGCAGGGAAGACAGCGCTTTTGCAAATCATTGAGGGGCCGGAGAGCGTCCCAGGGTCACAAAGTACTCACGGTTCAGTGAAACTGCTTCGGGAAGGGGCTCCTTAGCTTGGAGGAGGAGAGCAAGAGAGGCCTGAAGGCGGCGAGAGCCGAGACGCGGAAGCTGTCTACCAAGGATTAGACTCCGCGTCCCCTTCCACTTGACCCACGAGTAGGAGAGGGCTCACAGCACGCAGGGCGCACAGTGGCCACATGTGTGGATTCAGAGCTAGCGTGAGCAGAACATCGGAGCCCCGCCGCTTGAGGCTGTGTAGTGCCTCTCTGGGCCTCAGTTTCCTCATCTGTACAGTAGGGTTGGTCATAGTTTTCTGCTGCATGGAATGTGATGAAGCTGACACAGCACACAGTAAGCTCAGCCCACTGATCCGCACCCAGAAAGAACTTAGCAAGCCTTAGTGACTTTTTCATTTTTTAAAAAATAAATTCTGTGAAGGCTGCGCCTTTCAAATGGCTGAGTCTGTTTTTCTATGGTTGGTACCTGTCAGGCTTCTTCTGAAGAACCTTGAGGATCAGGTACTCACTAATGTTTTATGATATTTTACCTCACTTTATGGTAGTCATTTATGACAGCACCAGGATGACATAAACTGCCATAAAGCAACCTGGTGCAGTCTCACAAATGACCATAAATCAAGGGGTGCAACTTGGAAGGGTCATAAAGGGAAGGGAAGCAAGGAGGCCAGGAGAGGGGCAAGGAGCAGAGTCAGGGCCTGGAAGCACCAACTGGGAGGGAATGGAATTCCAGGGGACAGCAAGCTTGGAAAATATAGATGTCTTCAAGGGTTTCAACGCCAGACGATGTAGCAAGCTTTCGTGGTTTCAAAGAGAAACGTATTATGTTGTGTCCCGCTTGGTTATTCATTCCTTATTGGCAATGCTATTGCTAATCCTACCCGTGCATTTGGGATCCATATTGGACTTCAGAGATTTTTTTAGAATTCACAAAACTACGAATTATTTTTGCAGTTGAGAAACTATTGAAGTCCCTGGATTCCTTTGGAGCCCCACTGGCTCCAAAGGGATTTCTGAGTACACACATTATTTTTTTCTCGGGCTCTTGTCCTCTTGCTTTAATACATCCTTTATATTATTTTTTTGGAGCTTGCTGTAATGAATAGACTCAGAGAGTAAATAGATTCGGTATGCTTACAATGGGGCTGTTCAGGTAGAGAGAGACGAACAGGCAGGGTACATAGAAAAAAAAATATTGTTTCCAAGAGCTTTGTTGTGTAGACTCTGCTAAGCTTTTAATAAAAAACCCAAACCCCAACTAAAACAGTTGATTTGGACCTGTTTCTGATTGCAGCCTTCCCAGTGGGTTTAAGACACTCGAATAACAAATAGAAATGAGGTGGCAGAAAGTGACAACCATGTAAAACATTTGCCCTCCGTTTTTCTTACAAAGAAAATTTGTGCAGCTACACACAACCCCCACCCTAGGTGGTATACTTGAAAGTGCGTGCAAGATGTGTGCAGTCCAAGTGATTTAAAAGGCAACTCCCTTTCCAGATGTGTTAAGAATCT
>PVJA010014228.1:0-21606 GCA_004027025.1 Myocastor coypus
TCCCCTGTGTCAGCCCTGCCCACTGTCTCCCCTGTGTCAGCCCTGCCCACTGTGTCTCCCCTGTGTCAGCTCTGCCTACTGTGTCTCCCCTGTGTCAGCGCTGCCCACTGTGTCCTCCTATGTCAGCCCTGCCCACTGTGTCTCCCCCAGCCTTTTCCTGTTACACTTGCAGCTTCTGGCCTGCTTTTCATTTGTTTTGTTGACACAATAAGCTGCGGGCTGGGAGTGGTGTGCCTGGGTCCTGCCCTTGGTGCTCTTAAGAGTAGGGCTTTAATTCCGTCCCTTCATCTGAAAGAGGAAAACTCCAGCACCCTCGTTGTACAGTACAAATCCTCAGTTTACAGAACTGTGGTTAGGAAACACCCAAAAGGACTGGGGATGAGGTTCGACAGTGCGGCACTCGCCTAGTGCAAGGCCCTGGGGTGGAGCTGCAGCACTGCACAGAAAAACAAGCAACCCCCACTGCATAAAATACACCCTCTGATGGTTGTTCAATGTACAGGACAGTAGTATTAAGTTTGCATTGCCAAGATCTTCATGTTCCCAAATACACCAGAATGAGACTAGGGAGTTGTTAATAACTCACACTTTCACACTGCCTACCTGCCTGACAGTGGCATCCTACTTCCACGCAATTTACTGCACAGGGCCCTGCACATACTGGAGTCATTCAGTGCCTGCCCAGGTGACTGGTTCCATTGCCTGCGTCTCTGAAGTTCATCCATGTTGTAGCGTGTATTAAAGTAGCCTTCCTTCCAAGATTAGGTAGAGTATTCCATTACAATATACTACACTTACCCATTTATCTATAATGGAACCTCCCAGCTGTTTGGTAGTTTTCTTACTCAAGTGAATTTACTTCATCTTTTGAGTAAAAATTTTTTTTGCTTTTCTTGATTTTTTTTTTTTTTTTTTTTGTTTGAGATAGCATCTTACTGCGCAGTTTAGGCTGGCCTTGTGCTCACTTTTGTAGCCCCTAAGCTGATCTCGAACTTGTAGCTATCCTCTTGTCTCAACCTCCCAAGTGCTGGGATTATAGGTGGGAACCACCATGCCTGGTTCTGGGGACAGAACAGCACACCTGGGTTCCAGGGCCAGTGTAACATGTGGATCTAGGGACCAAACTCAGGACCTTGTGTTTGTCAGGTAGGCACTTATGCCACTCAGGTATCTCCCCAACCCTGGTTTTGTTTTTGAGACAGAGTCTTGCTATTGTATATCCTCAAAAATAAGACCTACTTAGAGAAACACTCAAATGACCTTTTTTTTTCCGTGTTTGGGATTTCAGTTTCTCACCCTTGTCATGAAGACTCACTGCCTCCCATCATCAATATTTATTGAGCATTTACAGTGTACTAGGCACAATAGAACATACAGAAAACATTGTCCCTGCTCTTGAGGAGCTTACATTCTAAAAGGAAGAAAAAATACACCTCTTTTAAAATGGCAATTTTGTTTGGTGTTTTCTGTAAAGTACTGAGGAAGTATTCTGCAGGGTGAGCTTTGGGTAAAACTTAGTCCCATCATTATTTAGAGGAGAAAGAGAAAAGGATTTTAAAAGCAGGCAACAGACTATTCCGGACAGGAGGGGGTTCAGGGAGATAAACACAATCTCATCAGCTAAGGAGAGATGTGCTGCAGTGAGGAGGATGAAGGAAGGAGTCTGTGGGGTGCAAGCAAAGGAAGCGGGTACCTTAGACATCGAGTGGAGCCAGAAAGATCATGCGGTCTTTTCCCAAGCATGTGGCCACCAAATAGGAATGGTTGGTGACAGGAAAGAAGGCTTAAAAAGGTCATCTTGTGCACCTGACAAAGAATAAAGGATCAAAATTGAAGGCAAGTTATAAAGAGTATCAAGAAATTCTTAAAAACCAAAAGTAATCTGGAAGCACAAAACTTACGGTTAATGCTACCCAACGTCACAATGGGCCAAGAACATTGTGGCTTCCTAAGTTAGAAAATGCCATAGACCAAAATTTTAAAGAGCACATTATTTTTTTCTAATCTCCCCCTCCATCATAAAATATTTTTTCGTATCAATTATTTTTTGGGAGAAGTTGGGAGATATGGGACATGGCTGAGGATGGTAGTTATATTACTAGTATTTTTGTTATGACAAACTTTGCCTTTAAACTTGGAAAAAGCATTAGCTGCCAAGAGGGAATATGAAATAAATTTCTAAGAAATACAATTTCCTTCAGAGAAGTTTTGAAATCAAAAGGCTAATTTGCATGAAAAGCTGTAGAGAAAGTAGTTGAAAAGTCCATTCATAAAACTTTTATTGCACTTACATGAACTTAATACATGTTCTTAACAATTATGCTTAGATTGTTCATGAAAATCTCTTAAGACATTAAACAGCTAGCCATCATCTCAAGTTATTTCCCCATTAACTATTTTTACAGCACATGCATGTTAGACAAGTATAAAAAAAAAATCACAAAAGAAAAAAAAAAAAAGAAAAAAAACTTAAATACATGGGTTTTTGTTTACTGCTATGCTTGATATACATGAAATAATGAATACCAAGCAATTCATTTTTACTGTATCTTTACTTTTACATTTGTTCTTAGGTTGCCTAAAACATTTAAATACAAATAAAATGTGTACCAAAAATAATGAAAGCAAACAGCAGGTAACTTTACAAATAATGAAATGTGAACCGTTTCTGCCCTTATCCAGAGTAAATGATGACGAATTTGTCCGAAGAACGCCCCCACAGCTGCAGGCAGAGATGTGCACGCTGAGACTGCCTACTCCCTGAATGTGGGCTCCACAGCTGGAGGACCCATGGGATATCTGTCTTTACCTCAGCCTCGGAGGCGCTCCAATCCTTAAAGTACCCACAATAAGTACACCTGTGTCTGGAACCAATGATGCCTTTTACTCCCCACCAGGACAAACCAATATGTAGGCAGTTTTCTTTGCTTAGACATGGAAGCAGTTTTAACGCTGGCCTTTATGAAGCCACAGTGCACCAAAAGTACTATGCCAAACAATTGTAACTTGCATAAAAATTCCATTTCCCCACATTGGCCATCTCAAGATGAAAACAGGTAACTCCCTAAATATTAACTGGCTCTACTCCCCTAATATTAAACATAAAACCACATGGGAAATATAGAAATTCAAGTAGAAGTAACATAAACCTATCATAAACCGTAAACAAAAAACTATTTGTGGGACAGCATGGATGACAAATGGTCTGCTGTGTAAATTTGAGAGTGAGGCAGACAAAGGTTGGAAGGCCAGTTAACTTTCCCCTCCTTCTCCTGCTTCAGCTTTATCTCCTTGGGTGTCCAATGTCCACAATGTCAAGTTGTCTCTCAGTAATTGCATTATTAGCGTGCTGTCCTTGTATGACTGCACTTAATGTGTCAAGTTGAGCAATGGCTTCATCAAAAGCCATCTTTGCCAGGGAACAGGCTTTCTCTGGGGAGTTCAGAATCTGGTAATAGAACACGGAGAAGTTAAGGGCCAGGCCCCATCTGATAGGGTGCGTCGGTTGCATTTCCTTTTTGCTGATTTCAAAAGCTTCTTGGCATGCTTGCTGTGACTGATCCACAATCCCTTTCTTGTCATCACCAGCAGCAACCTCAGCCAAGTAACGGTAGGAGTCTCCCTTCATTTTCAAATAAAAGACTTTGCTGTCTGCTTGTGAAGCTTTGGAGATCAAGAACTTTTCCAAAAGAGACAGTACATCGTTGCAGACATACCTTCGCTCAGTCTCAATTTTCTCTCTGTATTCTCGAGCCATCTGCTGCTTTTTCTCAGCACCTTGTGTCTTTTGCTCGATACTTGAGACAACCCTCCAAGATGACCTACGGGCTCCTACAGCATCTTCATAGGCAGCGGAGAGAAGGTTCCTCTCCTCGTTAGATACTTCAGCGCCTTGCTCAGTTACAGACTTCATGCAGGCTGCCATGTCATCATATCGCTCAGCCTGCTCAGCCAGTTTGGCCTTCTGCACCAGCTCGTTTTTATCCATGCCTGGATGTTCTGTGTCCTGGGTGGGTGGCGGCGGACAGATGAGAGCCACCATTTTTAAAACAAATCTTTTAAAATTTCTTTTTTGATATTTCCTTTTATTCTCAGTATCTTCTGTTGTCCCCTTTTCCCTCTGAGACTGCTGTCTCCTTGGCAAGCCTGAGAATGGTGGGGGAATCCCAGGAGGAGGTGCTAGAAACTCACCCAGGTGAAAAAATGGCAGTCACTGGAGGAAGGGCAAAAAGCGTTCGGAATCCTGGACACAGTAGGGAAGCCCAGTCGGTGCTGGAAGGGAAGCTGACTGCGCCCTGGGTGCCTTGCTGTGCTGGTTGTCACATGGTGAGCTCCAAGCCCTAGGTAACCTTCCAGGCAAGCCCTCCTGTGCATGTGGAGACAAGCAGAGCTTCGTGAGTGGGGTCAGCACCCTGATCCTTTGAGCCTATACCATGTGAGGTCCCTGAAGGAAGGCACTGCCTGTGAGCCAGACACCAAGGCTCTGGCATCTGGTCTTGGACTTGACGGTTTCCAGATAGATTGCTGTTGTTGATAAGCCACCTTGCTGTGGCATTTTTGTCATAGCTCCTCGATAGGCTGAGACAAGTGCCGAGAGTATGTCCTCTGCAAGGCGTTCGTTCAGGTGACAGTGACTGACAGCATCCCTTCTGCAGGCTGTGTGTATGTAATGCCTAATTGAGCCACACGGTGGCAGAAACAGTGCTTTGAAACTGGCCTTGTAAGCATATTCTTTTTTAAAAATAATGGAAGCAAAAATGAAAAGGATTTTTAAAAATAAAATTATGAATGGAGAAAAACAGAATCTCCCATTACGCATCACCCACCTTGAGAGATAAAAGTGTACAAGTAATAGTTGAGATCTCCCAGTACCCTTTCCCAGTAACTTGCTCCCCTGTTTCCTCCAGAAGAAACAGCCACCACTCCTCTGCCGGCTGCCTGCTTTCGAGATTCGTCCTGAGGAGAGCTGTCAGTGCTGCTGATGGAGTCCAGATCTTGTAGAGCGTCAGATGGTCTTACTTTTCTCAGTGCGGAAACAGCATGTGAACCCTAGGGTTAAAGGGAGACAGGTTTCTTTAGTTCACAGTTTGTAGAGGTTTCAGGCATAGTTGGCTGGCTCCCGGGCAGGGTGGCAAGGCACAGGGGCATCACGGGAGAGAAACAGTCCGTAGAGGGGATGCGAGGTAGCCAAGCAGCTAGCAGCTAGTAGGGAGCCTGTTCTTCCTTCTCTGCCATCCAAGCTAAAGTCCCTTTAGGGCTTCCATCTTCTGTAAATCCACTCAGCCACACTAAGAATTGTGCTAATTTGTGTCAGTGCACTAATTTAGTATCTTACACCCTCAGCCTCAGCACCACACACCCTATGTGGCCAAATGCTTAGCGGATTAAAGTGCCTACAAGCTGGCACAGGGTGGCCCCACCTCCGGGGCACACTGAGACACAGTTGAGACTGGGCATGGTGGCACTCACCTGTAATCCCAGCTCTTGGGGGGCTGTAAACAGGTGGATCACTACAAGTCAGATCTAGTAGTGACACTCTGAACACCCTGTAGACCCTTCCCTAAAATATACATATATATATATATATATATATATATATATATATATACATATATATATATGAGCTCCACCCAAAGGCATATGAGACTTTAAGGGGAATCTGGATAGGACTTGTTATGGTTTATGTCTAGTTGTCCCCGCAAAGCCTCATGCAGTCATGGGGCAGGGACTTCTATAGATTGAGACTTGTCTCATGAGTCACTGGGATTATGATGTGATTTAGTATTAATCTAGAGTTTGAGAATTGATGCATGATCCCTGGGATTATGTGTTTTAAGTACTTCTCGGATTATAGGTGTAGCCTAAGGCAGATAGGCTAAAGCAGAGAGCCTGCTTTAATTTAAAAAGAGAGACAGAGAGACAGACTTGTGCTGTTGCTCTCTGCTCCCCTTTTTGGTTGTTGCCTCTATCGCGATTGTTGCTATTCTGCTGCCGTGAACTGCTGCTCGCTGCCATGTGCCTCTCTGCCTTGGATCCACCCAAGTTTGAACCGAAATCTCCAGCAACTGTGAGCTAAATAAACCCTTCTTTTCTTCATTTTGGGTGTCAGGTATTTGTCCCAGCAACGAGTAAAAAGTAGCAAAGACAGGGCTCATAACCTATAATTTGTGTCACCATGCAATTTGCATCACTCATGTTTTTGTGAATTTATGTAGCTTTTATGAAATACAGACATTCCAGTAACCATGTCATGAAATGAATTGGTCACTACTGAAGGGCTTGTACATAGAATGTGAATTATAGTATCAAAACAAAGAAGTAGCCAGAGGAAACTCCAGCATGATGACTGCTTTTATTGGCATCTCTCTTCCATGCAGTGCTGCAGTGCACCACAGGACAGAAAACCACAGCCCTGTGCTGTGCAGTACAGTCAGCAAGCATCGCAGTACAGCACACACAGTGTGCTGGACCAAAACAACATTGAGGCTCTGTGAAGAAGGTGGATAGAGCTCCATGTGCATAATACAAAGACCAGTTGCAAGTACAAGCAGCATTAAGTCCGAATAGTCCTCAGTCAGGCATTGAGGAATACCTGTGTTAGTTTTTCACAGCTGTACAGTGTTATATTGGAGAGAATACTTTTAAAATCTGCTTTCTTATAGGCAGATTGAGGAGAGAGCGGCAGATACCCTGACCCATGCCCCTGTGTGTGAGCCCTTCTCCACTGCTGCCCAGCTAGGATGCTGCTCATTCTGGGGTGCTGTGAAGGTTATGTGCATGAGCACTATGGTGGCTGTCAGTGCCACTAGAGCAGGACAGTACTCTACGGAGACTCAGCACAGAGCTGTCTGGTACTTACATGAAGGAAGTCAGTAGGACTGTGAAAGCAGGGCACGCAGGCAAGTGTGCTGGCTTCTCCGCAGTAAGCAGGGTTCCCTGCTGGCCTTGGTGGGAAAGGAGACAGGTGGGGAGCCCTAGGCATGTGAAGTGGCCTTATCTGGGACAGGATTTGGCTAGAAACGTGCAGGAGAGTTTCCTGCGTAGGTGTGAGTGCTGTTCTTGTTCGATCTGGTCTCAGTAACCTGTTTACACAAAAGAGCACCCCCCACCCGCCTCTGCTGTGGAAAGTTCTTCTCCCTTACCCCATGGGTCTTCTCATTGCCTGGAGCAAGACCTGATGTTTCCCTGCATGCCACCTTCCCAAACGTGAATTCAAGCCCTGCTTAGCAGTTTTCTGGTGGCCATAAATCTCGTAGCCTGGCACCTGCAGGCCAGCGCTTTGTTCCTGCCTGCATTCTCTGGTAGCCTCTCTACCTTTCCACCAGTTTAAGAAAAACTTTAGTATAGTAATAGAATAAGTAACCTGGGCGTAGAGGTAATGCCTGGTATCCTGACACTGGAGGGCCAAAGCAGGAGGATCGCGGAGTGTGAGGCCAGCCTGCACTGCTCCGTGCTGGAACCCCACCTTGGAGCGGAATGATCATGTGCTTGCTGGCCAGGCGCATTGTCTTGCTTCAGCACTTTTCTCTTTTAATTTACTTAAATATCTAAAGCAGGCGCAGGTAATTGGCCACTAGTGGTGACAAAAGCAGAAGTGGTGCCACACCCAAGTGCCCCACTTTCCCACAGGGCCGCCTGCTGCCTTGTCACTCGACAACGTGTGCCACGGGTCCTCGGCATCGTCTTTCAGCCTGTGATCCACATTTCCCCTTGTCATCAGAGCACACTTTTGCAAGCGGCTTGTTTGAACTGGGGTCTAAAGGGAGTGCATATTTAGACACTAGGAGCTTCAGTCTTGAAATATGCAGGAAAACCTCTTTCTGGTTTTTCTCTGGTGTCACTAATTTGCTGGACATATCAGCTCTTTCTTCATATGTAATGTCTTTTTGAATTTTTTAACAAAACTTTTCTGGAATAATTGCAGATGTGTGGGTTGCAGAAGTTGGGGTTCACACACATGTGCCCCTCCCATCCTTTCCTGTCTGCACCTCCCTTCACCTCCATGCATATCTTCTGCTCGGACGTCCAGCCTGGATACCACATGCATTTAGCCATGCCTGGATTATAAAGCATTTCTGATCACAGGGTCTTTTCTTGTAGACAGCAGCATATTCTCAAGGCTTAAAGACATGGTTGAGAGTGGGGATAAGGTTGTGTTTCAGATCAACAATCACATAAAACTCTACAATCTTGAACAAACTATACTTTTTCTGTCCGTCTCATTGTCTCTGGAATGAGAATATTGGGTCATTGGAAAAACTTAGATTTGTTCCGTGCCTGGCATAGTGGACGCTTGGTAAGCCCAGCTCTTGACAAATGGTTCTTTCCTCAATCATAACAAGAGACTGGGTCTTTCCCAAGATTTGGTAAGGCCTAAAAGCCTGCACTTGTTCCCTGTGCACCAGGAGTGGCGCCTTTGCTCTCTTTCTCTGCAGTGCATCATAAGCTCTCAGGCAGCTCACCTCTGTTTGGGGACTTTCATTCAGTAGAGTGAAGTTGCCTGGGTATGGTCTGGTCAGTCAGTACTACGCTGACTTGAGCCAGCTTTTGCTTCTACCTGCCGCTGGGTGAGGTCAGGGTTAAAGGATGAGAGTCTTCTTTGCTGGTGTCACATAGCCTGCCCTTCTGTTGTGTAGTTTAGACTTTTCTGACCTCTGCATAAGTTAGCAGAGTGGCTATTAAGTGACATAAGTGCTCAGAGTCAGTGGGGTAGGAGCTGAAACGCTGTGACCAAGTGCCCGGCTCGCAGTCTCTGGTACGCATGCTTCCTGTGACCACTCGGTTGCTCCGAGAAAGAAAATCTTACAAGCTGTGCCCTTTAGAACGCCTGGAGACTCTGGCTGCAAAATCGTGAGCCATATCTATCTGACAGGAAATAAAGCAGTTTTGGTCATCTTGACCTAGAGACCGCTGAAGAGTCCAGAACGCCAGTGAGATCAAAGGTTACCAGTTTGACCCTCTTATTCCTGGGCCTGTCCTTCTAGATATGTGGGAGAAAGATCGGCTGAAGCGGAAGGTAGACATGGATCACTGGGCACCACATGGGTCTCTGCTACAAGTCCTCAGCCCGGCCATTGGCAGTGTGACCTAGAACAAGACAGACACCAGATCTCGTTTCCCTGTGAGGGTGCACATGCCTGGTGCCCTTGGTTCCAGACAATCATGGTACCTTCAGGCCCCTATACTGGAACCCCTGAGGTTCCTAGAAGTCTATGGGTGTTGTCAGTGTTCAAAGACCATCAGGTTGGGGGCTGGCATGGGCACAGTCCCTGGCCAGTGTCTCAGTGCCAGGCCCTGAGACAGTGTGGTCCACACAGAGACATTAGGATCAGACAGACCTGGGCTTAGAGCTGTACCCTCCCTGTACTGGTTGTGGAGCCCTGAGATGGTTTCCTTGTCTGTGTGGTAGTGCTAGTGACACCAGCCCCTCGGGTGAGCCACATGGTGAAGTGGAGTGCTTGACTGGCACACAGGCCACCACTGTCAGGTGGCCTAGCAGAAGGGTGAGGCGAGCATCTTCATGCTGGCTGTGCCTTGTGCAAACTGTCATGAGATCTAAAGTAGTTTAGCACACTCACTTTTCCGCAGGCAAGGATTTGCTGGGCTTCCTCAGCTGGCAGTAGGGAAACGGAGAAAAATGTCAGCAATGTTAGCCCCACTGCCCCACCCTGCCCCAGAGCCTGTTACCAACTCCTCAGACCCAGCCTCCTCCGTGTCCTCCTGGCCACCTGGCAGCCTGACAGGTGTCCTTGTGTGATACGGGTGCTCAGAGTACAGCCACACTCACAGTGTGAAATTGGGCGCTCTTGGGCCATAGAGAGCTTGGGAGGAGAAGTGGAAACGAAGCCGAGAGGAAGCAGGCCGTTGGAGGCTGGCGGGGTGGTCTGTGCCTAGTTGGCTGGAGCTGTGGCCGGTTACCACCAAATGAGGCTGCTTCCTCTGCAAGTGCTACAAGTTAGCTGGCACAGCATATTTTATATGGTGAAATAGAAATTTCTATAAATTGTCATAACTAAAAGTATTCTAAAATAAGGCCCACTTCTAAGTCACATGGCTTCCGTCTTGGAAATTCAACCTTTAGAAGTTACGTAAAGCAAGAGCTGGGCAGCTAGGAGAGGAGAGAGGAAGAGGTATGAGCCTGCATTGGTCTCACGGCTTCTAACCTCAGTGTGGGTCATTTTCTTTCTTTAATGACAGTAGAAAGCCCTATTTTTATAACATACTACTCTTGATGCTGTCTTTTAAAGACACCGATTAAAAATTCTCTCATGAAGTATTTGCCTGGTAGCAGGGAGGCTGGTGGGATAGGTTCCTGGCTCTTCAGTGAGCCTAATTATGTGACCTGGGCAGGTAGCTCAGGCTCTATGCTTTTGTTCCCCTGTCCTAGTAAAATTGGAGTAATATCTACCTAAGTGTTGTGGGGGTTGGGTAGAAATATTGCTTATAAAGCATTTAAGGTTCTTGGGTGAGGTGCTACATAAATACAAAACAGTATCTATTCTAGTTGGTTTATTTGTCTGAAAAGTATGAGATGGGAACTGCAGTACCTTCTGCTCTGGCCGCTGCTGAGTCCTGTCCTATGGTCCTTCAAAGGTTGTGTCCCTCACCCCCACCCCTTCCTTGCCAGAGCCCTGCGGCTCAGCTTTTTGCACATCGCAGATTCTGTAGGTGTCTCTGCAGAGCACTCCACGTCCCTTATCCTCTCTCTATCCACATGTTCCCTGGGCTCAGTTCTCATCAAGCAGAAATTCATTGGTTGGGTGTACATTTTGTGTGCACTGGTGCACATGGGTGGCCCTTCATGTGGGGTGGAATCCTGTGGTATATCTGTCTTCCCACATGTGGCACATTGTATACAGGGCCGTAGCCCTAATGTAGTGGTTCTGAAACATGGTTGAGGCAGAGCCTATAAAGAGGTCATTAGGCTGCAGGTACCAGCTGTGGAAGACTATCACAAGCTGAGCCTGCCCATGTGTGTCTTGTCTGGCTCTCACGTTGCCCTGCTGTCTCTATACAACAAGTGCATTTGGAGAATGAAAAACCATTCTCTATGAACATCTTTACCTTGTAGCGTCTTCCTGGAGTTTCATGAGTGTGCCGTCTACCTTCAGGGAGGATTTGTGGAGCTCCTGCCCCTTTATTCTGAGCCCTTTGGAAATTGTTCAGGAAGACTTGCTTGCCATCTTGGGTCCATGGCCTCTAAGAATGTTGATTACTTGTCTGGCAGAGACAGTAAGTGCCCCCCCCCCCAGCTGTGGCTGTGAACTGGTGATGAAGGTCCTGTAGTCCCTCAGACACCCATAGCTCCAGGGAGAGCTGGAGACCTGGAGGACCTGTGAGCAGAACTGGACTTCTGGTGATTGCCCACTCTGGACAATGGACCGGCTGACCACTCGCGATGCCTGTCATATTGTCTGCCCTTTGGCTTTGAACCTGAACCCATGCCCATGGTCCTTGGCTGAACTCTTCAATGGTGCCCTGCATCTCCTGAGCTGTCCTTTGTGATGCTGCCAGAACCCTCTGCAGGGTCTCATGTTCGAAGTTAGAGTGTCTGGCAGTATGTGTCAGGTGCAGGATAGAAAGCTGTTCCTATGCTATATAGGCACAGGAAAGCTAGTGACCTGGATATAGACCACTGCCTGACCCATTTATAGGACCCAGGGAGGCTGTGTGGAAGCTTGTTGGCATCTGAGCTCTGTAAGAAGGAACTGACCTATCAGTTGTCTTAGTGATCCACTGGGTGTCCCTGGGGTTTCCTTATTGTCCTGTTCCAGGAGGGGATACTTGTAACAGACCACTAAAAGCTAGAATAGAGTGAGTTAATGTTTTTATTATCTACAAGTGTTTATGCTTGTGGAAGGTTCTGGATAGGATTCTGTGTGGAAGTTTCCAGGCATAGTGGTGCATAGGGACTATAATCCCAGCCCTCAAGTGTCTGAGGCAGGAGGATTGTTTCCAGTTCGAGGCCAGCCTGGACTATGTAGTAAGTTCAAGGTCAGGTGAACTACACAGTGAGACCCTTCCAGAAAGCAAGCAAGAAAGAAAAGACAGACAACCCCTAGAGAGCCAAAAATCTGAAAGTTTTAGCATTTTTACAGGTTCTACAATCTCATAAAGCACATTTTTCCAAGAATGTAGGCTAAATGTGTCTTTTTTTTTTTTTAAGAATTATTTATTATTTATTTGTTTTTTTTTTTTCTTGTTTCAGAACCTTTTTTTGTTTGTTTGTTTATTCACTCATTTTTATGGCCAGCTCAGCCCACCCTGAGGGCAGGGCTGGCGCAGCATGTGGTGCCAGGGATCAAACCGTGGTCCCTGAAGCCGCCTAAGCTTCCCCAAGCAGGCGCTTTAGACCACTGAGCCATCCCGCTGGGCCCCTAAATGTGTCTTTTAAGAGTTCATTTAGGTAATGTGGAGTGTTACATGCAAAACCTAAAGTTTCAAAACTGGAGATTTTATCTCAAACAGCATTATATACAGTAATCAAGCTTTCAAATTTAAGAAAAGTGACCACAAAGGACATTTGTACTTGGTGGTATGGGTGGCCACCACACTCCTGTCCCTTGGACACAGCGACAAGTTGAGTGTATTGCTGCCCTCTAGGCATTCTGGGTAAAGGCAGAGCTGGGTAAAGAAATGGCCTGTCACAAGGTTGTGTTACAGTGGTGACAGACCAGAGCCCAGTGGGAGGACTCCAGGCAGTCCTCACCCGAGCCCCAGAGGCTAGATGGATAGATAGGGGTGTGGCAGGCAGGGTGTCAGTGAGAGGTCTGCCTTGGAATGGCCTGCTGGCGCTGAGGGTGCAGGGCAAAGGGTCTGGCTGGAGACCCAGTGCCTGTTGGTTATGTGCTCAGCCGAGCTGTTGCACTGAAGGTGTCCACACTCTAAAAGATCACTTTGGCGCCTGACGGGATGGCTCAGTGGTCTAAAGCCCCTGCTTGGGAAAGTTTGGGTGGTTTCAGGGACTGCGGTTCCATCCCTGGCACCACATGCTGCGCCAGCCCTGCCCTCGGGGCATGTTGAGCCGGTCATAAAAATGAGTGAATAAACAAAGGTTCTGAAATAAGAAAAAATAAATAAAAATAAAAAATTATTTCAAAAAAAAAAAAAAAGAAAAATTTTAAAAAATAAAAAATAGGGGCTGGGGAGATAGCTCCGAGGCACAAGTGCCTGCTGGGCAAGTGCAAGGTCGTGAGTTCGAACCCTGGTCCCCCCCCAAAAAAATAATAAAATAAAATAAAAAATAAAAGATCATTTTGAGTAGGTTAGAAGAAGGTGAGATTGGTGTCAGGATCAGTGAGGAGGCTGTGACAGTGTCTTATCCACTGAACAGTGAATCCCGATCACAGGGACAAGACTCCAAAGTCTGTGCTGTGGGACTGAGGCCTTGGAAAGGGGAAGCGTCTCCTAGGAAGTCTGTCAGCCCCCAACCATGGAGGAGGGGGAGCAGCTGTGCTTCAGAGTCCCAGAACACCAGAATAGAAGGTGGAAAACTGCCCAGGCAGGGCCTGACCTCGAGAGGTGCTCCAGAGAGCTTCGCCCTTCGTCACTGTGAATCAAGAGCTTGGAGAACAGGGTCAGCTCTGCTGGCCCGCTGACACTAGAGTAGATCACCTTATATGTAGGGAGCCGGGCCGGACTGAGCAAGAACAAGGCAGCCTAGAGCAGAGGACCGAGCCCTGGAGATGGGCCGCCAGCTGCCCTGGACGGAAGTAGGCTGGAAGGCTAAGGTTGGCACTCTGGGCAGCGGTGGGAGAGTGTTGGTAAGGATGCAGCACGCTGGGTGGGGCCATGTGGGGACTGAGTGGAAGCTGGAGTGGCCTTCAGATGCTCCCAGAGTGCACAGGAACAGTCTCAGCTTAGAGCCTGACAGGAGCCTAACTCAGGATACCTCTGCCAGCTGGCCGCCCTTGCTGTGAGAAGGCCCTCTGAAGAGGATGGTGGACACCTGGAGCTTCCTGAGCTGCTCCAGGGCCAGCCCGTGTGCTCTTGCCTGTGCTAAGGGGGTCCCTGGTGCGGGGCAGTAGTGACCTGTCTGCAGCCTAGCTCGGCCAGTGGTGTGTTCATGCGCTCCCTGTTGTCTGTGTGCCAGTCAGTTCTAGTGCACGCCTAAAGGGAAGGGAGAGACTCCGGTTAAAGGACCTTCCAAAGGGCCTGCAGCATAGCTTCCCTCTGGCACTGCTTCCTTAGGATGCCAGCGTGGATGCGCGGAGATTCCTGTTTGTCAGTCCAGCCGCGTGGAAGGGCAGAGGGCGAGAGCTGTCCCAGTGGGTTCCTTGTGGGACCTGGAACTGGGGCTTTGTTCTCTCCTCGGGTCTTCTCCACCCTGGGGCTCGTGAGCACAGACCCACTGCACAGCTCTGAGCCTCCTGTCCGGGCGGCTCGCTGTGTCACTGGGCCCCGTTTCCTCACCAACAGATGGGCTAGGGCTTTTAAGGTCCTTACAAATGAGGCTGGTCGTCACAGCATTGCTCTGCAGCAGTGGATGCCTGCTTTATCTTGCCTTCTCTTTCCTGCTGAGGACTGAACCCCCAGATCTGGCATATACTGGGCATGTGTGCTCCACAGGGAATTGTACTCTCAAGGTAGGAAGTGGTGGAGTTTCTGTCTTTGCAGATGCGACTGATCTGTAGTTGGCTCATCAAGCACCTGTTCTGTTTTGACGGGTAGAGGAAAAAAAAGTGTAGATGGTCATTTCTCTTCATTTTTTTCTACCTGTCTCAACATAAGGAATTAGATCAGAGGTCCAGATTTTATGCTATTACTATAAACTTTCAGCTTTCCTGTACTTTAGGTCTTAGGACCTTAGGGCTTTGTGTGAAAGACATGTAAATCTTGTCATTATTTCCACTTATTTTACATAGGTAAGATTCTCTCAGTTCAGAAGGCATAAAGTGATTTAATGGCAGAAGTACTTGCTCCTGTCTCCCAGGTCTCTGGGGACAGCTGGTGTGACCAGCTTTTTATGTATCCTTCCAGAGAAAGGGGAGGGATAGAGTTGTACCCAATGGACAGGTTGCCTGGCTAACTTAGTCTGCTGCAGTGACAAACTGAGTGAATTTTTCCGGTCCCTTTCAGCATGCCTGCTGTCTGTAACAGGCCATCTGTTTCCAGTGTGGCTGCAAGACCAGGGTGACAGGCAGCCCCAGGGTGGGGCTGATACCAGCAGCCCAGTGACGTGGGTCTTGCACTCCTCTGTGTTTATAACATCTACTTTTAGAGAGGGGACTACATTAACCCCTCAACCTTTGGTGTGAAAGCCCTGGCAGACCCTGCTCATCAAGGGCTTCTAGAAGGAAGAATAACTGGTACAAATGCTCTCCCGAGAGAAATTCCGAGTACCAGGAAGTCAAGCCGTTGTCTGAGGACTCGCCAGCCAGTTGCCAGTGTTTCTGATAGAAGGAAGGTCATGACCAGACTAATTCAACCCAGAGGATGGGCTACTGTTGTACTGTTGTCACTTAGAACTGGTGACCAAAGACTTGCCCGTGAAATCTGCTCCACTGTCTGCCCCAGGACCAGGACTGAGATGGGTGGGGGCTGACGGTGTCGGGCCATGCTGGTCCAGCAGAGTGGCTGTGTGAGTGGGTGGATTTGTCATGAGGAGCCACAGATTCAGAAAATCGAAGGGAATTGACAGGAGAAACTGTCCTTTCAGTTAGGAGTTTTTGAGTAATATTTCATGGGAAGGGGCGGACCAGACGTTTCCTTCCCTTCAAGGGAGGATTTAGAGTGCAGTAGTGAGAGGGAGGAATTGGACTGCTTCCCTTTAGACCCCCCCCCAAGAAAATGTCCCGAAGAGCTTCTGATGACCAGGCACTTCTTTAAACTGACAGCTGCCTGTGACACGGTAATGGATTTCCTGGCAGATAAAACTGGGCAGGACCCTTCTTCAGCCCTGACCTTTCCACGTTTCTTAGCCCGGTTTCAGTTCAGCGTGGTCCCGTGGGGAGCGTGATATGACTACGTGGGCAGGGTGTGAGCACCCGCCCCTCTCCCCCCTCCTCAAGGTGGGAGGCCCTGAGATAAGGCCTGTAGCCTGGAGGGTGTGGACAGGCTGAAACCACCGGAAGCTGCTCTCCCAGGCCTGCTGCCTGCCAGGAGGTTTCCACAGTCAGGTGTGCTGAGGGCTGTGGCGCACCAGGGCGGTGAGCCCAGTGCTGTAGCTGGCGTCGCGGCAGAGCTGGAGAGAGCATGACGGCCCTGCAGCTCAAGGAGCTCTCTCACTCTGGGCTGTACCGCAGGAGGCGGGAGCGGCCTGACAGTGTGAGGCTGCCGTGGGCAGGGCTCGGGTGAGTGCAGGGCAGGGTGGGCAGGTGTGGCCTGCGGAGGGAAAGGGCTCTGGTCCTTGTGGGTGCGGGGACCCCACGGAGGGCTTTCCTCTCTTCCCCCAGCCTTGAGAGGGAGGTTGGTTCTCCTCTAAATCTGGGGTGCTGTGGCATAATATTATGTCACCACTCATTTCTGAACTGGAAGCAGTTGGTTTGCCCACAACTTAAAAAGAGAGTTGTTTTGGCTTTAGAGCTTGTCTCTATGGAGAGGTTGGGGGTAGTTTATGGTGTTCAGTGGAGGTTGGGAGGCTTCCTGGATCCTTTGTCATTGAGATGCATAACAAAAGAATGCAGTGGGACTGTGGAAAGTAACCTAGAGAAGGACTTCCCAAGCTGGAGGCCTGGTTAATGAAAAGGTTAACGGTTTGGGCTTTGCAAGTGAAGTCACCCAAAACCAGCACAAAAGTTCTTCCAGGTTTGAGGTTCTGAAAAGGCCTCCACCATCAAGCCTATGTTCAAGTGAGGGTCACTGTGAAGGAAGGGTTTGGATACCTGTTTCTGAGATGAGTGTTCCTGCCGGGTGCTCCCCACAGACTGCAGTAGAGCCCTCCCTTGCAGCAGTGCGGTCACACTTGCTGTGTGTAGCAGCAGTGTGGCTTCGGACTAAGTATTCTGGTTAGGACAGTGGGAGGACATGCGTGATATCAGTCTTCCTAGAAATTCGTTTCCAAAAACTCACTACCTAAATTGGACAGGACCAGGACTGACAAGCTTTTTCTTCTTGTTTTTTGGATTTCTGGTTTTTTGAGACAGGGTTTCACTGTGTAGTTCAGGGGCTGCACTTGAGCTTACTACACAGCCCAGGCTGGCCTTGAACCAGTAGTGACCCTCTATCCAACCTCAGCAGTGAGGCAGCGGTCCTCCTGGGTCAGCCTCTACGTGCCACTGCTCCTGGCTCTGATGAGCCCTTAAAGACTGCCAAGCTTGTCTGGGAAGGAAATATTTGAAAATTACTGACTTGGATAGTGGCACTGAAGGACTGACATTATTAGCATTTGCTTCTCACTGTGTGTAGTACCTCTTAGTTGCATTTAATGTGTTGGGCTTTGAATTCACTGGGTTAAAGAGTTGAAGTTGTCGTAAATTGATTTGCATGTCCATCTCCACCCCTCTGCCTGTGCTGTGGAGAGAACCCTGAGCTGCTATAAATGGTGAATGTGAAGCTGGTGGGTGTACTGAGCTCTGTACTGAGTGCCAAGATCACTTAGGCAGGTAAGGACTTTGGAGGCAGGTACATTCATGTTTCAGTGTCCCTCAGGTGGTTTTGAGCCTGGGTTTGTTCATCTTTATTTTTTTATCTTTTTTTTAAGAATTTTTATTTTATTTATTTTTTTCTTGTTTCAGAACCTTTGTTTGTTTATTCCTCATCTTTATGGCTGGCTCAGCCTGCCCTGGGGTGGGGGTGCGCAACGTCATGCCAGGGATCAAGGAGCAGTCGCAGCGCTGGCCTTAAGCTTCCTCCCCAGGCACCTTAGACCACTGAGCCAGCTCGCTGGCCCTGTTCATCTTTAAAATAAGGGTAAAAGTAAGTACATGGTTGAGCACCACTGACTGTCTCAGAAGGGCTTGAGCACCAGCCCAGGGCCTTGGATTAATGCTGCCGCTGGGTTGGTGCAGCACTCAGCTAGTTGTTACTGAGTCCCTGCCAGCTATCCAGGGTGCGCCAGTGACGCGAAGGCTGTGTGTGAGGAGCACCTAACTCTCGGCCCTGCAGCTGTGACCAACGGATGTTCTCTGCAGAGCAGTGTTTGCCTCTGAACACGCAGGTCATCAGACATTTTTCATGCTATCTTGAGTGTTGCATAAGGCCCATTCCTTTCCACCTCCTCCTTACTCCCATGTCCACTTGGCATGTTTGCAGACTAGTAACATAAAAAATTATCAGAGGAGTCAAGAAGGGACCACACCCGTTGCCAGAAAATACTTTCCTGAAGCTTAGATGAAAGGCTAGGCCCCCAAACATAAACTGCGTGTATTTTAAAGAGCACTGCTACACAAGTGAAAGCAGTCTGACCTTGAACTTGAGGTCTTCAAAGCAGAACCATGTGAAAGACAGCATGACCAAAGATGCTGGGCTTTATAGTGTGTACTCATCTTAAAGGACTGAGCCTGACCTGACAGTGACCTGATTTGCACACCAAGTGAATTTGAGGGTTGAAGTTAGAGCTCTAGTGGGCTTAGACCTCATTCCGAGCCCGGTCCTCCACAGGGGCAGGGGTGCCAAAGCAATCCCTATGTGTACCTGTCACATACACTTAGTCCTTAGCTGTCCATTTCCTCTCTTACACTTAGACGGATCTTTTTTTTTTTTTTTTTTTTTTTTTTTTTTATCTGAATGATGGACACCCCTGACTAATGTATTTTGTCCATTTGCAAAGATACCTTTGCTCTCCCTCAAATGCAAGGGACCAAAAGGGATCAGCAGATAACTGAAAGGCATACTCAAAATTCACAACTTTGTTAGCTTAGCCTGAAACATCGTGTAATAAGCATAGGGTGGTGAACATGACCTTCAAGCTAAATATGGTCCACAAGCTTCTGCTGTGCTGTGTCTTACATTTTCAAATAGCAGAAAAATTTCTCAGCATGTGAGTATTACATGAAAGCCAGATGTCAGTATCCATAAAGTTGTATTGGAACGCTGTTGTGCTTTTGTGTACATGTCATCTGTGGGGGCTGATTAGAGTTGTGACGTATTGGTATGGTCCCTGAAGACAGTGTTTCTTGCCAGGCCAGAGCCTTGGTGGTCCTAGCCAGTGTTGAACGAGGTACAGAGCCCTGATCTCTCCCTGACGCTGCTGTGGATAGCACTGCTCATCTCCAGTTAGAGTTTTCACGTCCAGGTAAAACCCAGGTCTGGGAACCAAACCAGGTCACATAAAACATGTGTCCCTGATAATGTAGGGACATAGTAGTGCAACAAAGTCCATGAGCACAACGTCACTCTTTAGAACAGCGGTTCTCAACCTATGGGTCGCAACTCCGGCGGGGGTCGAACGACGAAAACACAGGGGTCACCTAAAGCCACTGGAAAATGTTATTTATTTGGAATTACAGTTTTGAAGTAGCCACCAAAATTATTTTTTTGGTTTGGGGTCACTGCAACATGAGGAACTGTATTGCGGGGCCACAGCATTAGAAAGGTTGAGAACCACTGCTTTAGAACTTTATGCGCTCCTTTTCTGCAGCTCCAGCCTTGACATGCCCCCTCCTGCTTTCATGACCGGTCTGGATAACAGAAGTGGAGGTACAAAGAAAAGAGTGACTTTGCTTTATGGTCCTTGAGTAAATCTTCTCAGGTCCTATCTTTTTAGGTGCAATGCCTTGATTTTTCATCCTTGCCTTGATTGGACAGAGCAAGACCACCTGCTGAGCCCTTTTTATGAAGGACCTGGGGGAGGAGGTAACTCATGTGACCCCACCCCATATCCAGGAGGAAGAGCCCATGTCTCCGTGGGCGACATTCTATAGCCAGGTCTCCCTTGGCAGCAGTGACTCAGCCCTCCGTGGAGTTGAGGTTAGGGTGGGTCAATCTGGGATGAGTTTCCTTTCATTCCTGTTATGCAATGTGATAGCCCAAGGCTTTTTGACCTTTTATCTGAAAAACTATGCTCATATTTTAGCTTGAGAGTACCATCTAAGCCAGCCATGGCAAGGTAGGCCTGTAATTCCAGCACTTGGGCATATGAGGCAGGAGGATTTAAGCCCAGCCTGAATTACAGAACAAGACCTTGTCTCCAAATAAAACAAAACAAAACAAAAAAAAGAGCCAAGTGTGGAGGTATACATTTGTAGTCCCAGCACTTGAGAAGCTAAGGCTGGAGGATCATTGTGAGTTCATAGCCAGCCTGAACTGTATAGTTAAACCCTGTCTCAGAAAGGGAGGATGAAGGAATATTAGATAATTGAGGGGATACAGTTGCACTTTACCGTTACTGTTTAGCTGTTTAGTGAGGACACATTCTGTTTTTAACAATGAACAAGCATATCACACAATTTGTAAGAAATGTTTTTGAAAGTAACATGGTGAAGTCTTTCTTCCCCAGGCTCCAGCAGCCCCATGGGCAGACTGGGAAGTGCAGGTGGGTGACCTGGCATCTGCCGTGTCAAAGTGGTCGGACCAGAATGCAGACAGTCGCTGTGGAGTTGTGCCACCCAATTGGGCTTAAGATTAAGATTTGCTATAAGGACATTCTGAATACCCTTGATCATATCTGAAAAGTTAAAAATTTACCATTGAACAGAAAGGTAAAGGTTAACCTTCTTAGCATGCCTGTGATAGCACATTTGAAACAATGGATTTTATCTACCCCTTCTTCATAGATATTTGCCAGAGAATATGTGTGGATTGAAAATGTCACATTACTGTGTAATTTACTACAAGAACAAACATATTGTTCTTGTTCTAAGTTGATAGATAGGTTTTTGTCTTTGCAGCCCTGGGGGTCGACCTCATTGCCTTTGCCCTGAGCTATATTCCCCAAACATTTTTTATTTGTATTATTTTGAGCCAGGGTCTTGCTAAGTTGTCTAGGCTGGGCTTGAACTTCAGATCTGTCTGCCTCAGCCTCTGTAAGAGATGACCACAGCCTGCTGGGCATAACAGCTGTGCTCCACCAACACCCAAATGAACATTGGGTTTTTATTACCTCTATCTGGCTGCCCCTAAAAGCACGAGACAGGAAGCTGTAGTTCAGTGTTGCACAGAGCAGGCGTCTTACTTGCGCTCTACAGTTTCTGCTGCCAGTGTTAGTTTTTAGTTTGAATGTATAGAATTTGTTGGGACAGAACTGAAATGTTGCAGTGTTCTAGAAAATTGTGATATGCATAGATTCTAGGAAAGAGAGTGTTTTGTGGTAAGAATAATGGCAGTAAACTATCAAAGATAATTGATGCTACAGGTATTTTAAACAGTGAAATTGTACAAGATTATACCAGTTTAAAGGCCTAAAATTCTGACTTTCAAATCATTCTTTGACAGTTAGCAAATATGTTTAAATGGGCTAATAGAAATGTAGCTATTCAACCTGAATCCTTGGCTCTTTTTTTCTTTTTTTATACTGGGAATTGAGCTCAGGACTGTGGGCTTGCCAAGCAGGCACTGTGCCAACAGCTATGTCCTCAGTCCTTCCTTGGCTCCTCTTAATGCTATACCTGTTTAAAGAAGATACTACTCTAAACTATGTATTAGTGGTTTTTATTCATTGTGCATTTATTAAAGTCCTACTGTATACTGATAATTTGGAGAAATGGCATTGATTAACAAGTTCCTTAT
>PVJA010014228.1:21706-35315 GCA_004027025.1 Myocastor coypus
GCTCACTTTTGTAGCCCAGGCTGGTCTTGAACTCACACCAATCCTCCTGCCTCAGCCTCCCGAGTGCTGGGATTACAGGCGTGAGCCACCACGCCCGGCTAGGTTTCCCCAATCTTAATACCCACAGAGGTTGATGATGATAAAGGGCCAAGTGTAAATATTTTATATTTAGCCTTTTGAGTTCAGGCAGGCCTTGAACCCACTGTGTCGGGCTGGTAGTGAACTTGTGTTGTCCTCCTGCCTCAGCCTCCTGAGTGCTGGGATTACAGGCGTGCACATTTTGTCCATCCGAGGCGTTAATATCCCAGGCTTAGGACCAGTGAGATGGCTCAGCAGTCTAAAGAGCCTGCTTGGGCAAGCTTAGGCAACTCCAAGGACCGTGGTTCGATCCCCAGCACCACATGCTGAGCCGGCCCCACCCCCACTCCCAAGGCAGGCTGAGCTGGCCATAATAATATACATACGTACATACATACGTACATACATACATACATACAAACAATCCCAGGAGTGGTAGGTGACACAGTGTGCATCACAGCTGCTAGCTCTGCAGCGAGAACAGCTGCAGACAAAGCAAATAGCTCCCCAAACGAGGGCACGCGTGTGCGTGCCAGGGAAACCGTGCTTACAGAAATAACCTGTGGCCCTCCAGGGCTGATTGGCTCGCTGCAGGCACAGCTGAGCAGGTGCCTCACCTTCAGGGTCCCCTCGAGGTTCTGTAGCCCTTTCTCAAGGCTCAGTGGGGTCAGTGAGTGGAGAAGGCCCAGGACGGATCTAGGTTCCAGGCACGACCTCTCCTGGCTTTGTCCTGCTGTCCTCACCTTGGGCAGTCAGTCCCTTCACACCAGGTACACACACTGGTGGGGCCCTGGAGCAGGCTGCCAGGCCCTTACAGCTGGCCACTGCCCAGCAGGCTGTCTGGTGTCATCCCTCAGTGAGAGGTCCATAGGCAGCGCTGCACACTGAGGACCTGATGGCTCCCTGCGTCACCTCCAGTGAGAGGTGGCAGGTAAATGGAGCCCTGACAGCTTGGTGCCAGCCTTCCAGGCTCCATCTTGCCTCACAACAGTGTGACCTGCTGCATCCAGAAACCTCATGTCACCATTCTCGCCCCTGCCCTGCAGTCTCTGACATCCACTTGCTCCCCTGGGACCTAAAGTGCACTGCTAGGACAGCGTCTCAGAGCAACTCGGGTCTCCCTGGCCTTCTCACTGAAAGGTAACAGGGTCATAATTCCTTCTCGAGGATTTCTCTCCCCTTCGTCTCCTCACTCTGCCACCTTCTCACTTTTTCCTTTGTCTCTCTTCAGTATTTTCCAAGTTCTAGTAGGCCAGGCCTCACAGCCACCTTTGGGCAAGGGACAGTCCACAGCATGCCAGGAGATGTTTCTTTTTCTCATGTATGATTTGTACAGTCTAAAATAGTGGGTGTTTCCTTATTATTTAGGGTGGTGAAAAAAGCAGCATGTTGGATTATTTACTGACTAGACAGAAATTAGAGTATCTGGGTTTTTCTAAGCTAAATTTAAAGCCTTACATAGGTAATAAACTGTAGTATAAATGGAAAGATTTAAAACAAAATTGTGGGCCCACACCTGTAATCACAGGACTCAGAAGGGTGATGGAGGAGGAGTGGCCCAAGTTCAAGGCCAGCCTGAATGACACTACAAGACTCTCTCTCCAAAAGCCAGAGTGTGTAGGGCTCGGCTGCAGCGAGTGGGAGAACACACACTTCCTGTGTGCGTGTCCCAGCGTTCAGCACACTCAGAAACAGTATCTTTGCAGCTAGCCCATAAACCCAGGCAAGGACTAATTGAAGGACATGGTGCGTTTTGATGTTTGTTTTTTGTCTTCCAATGTGGAAATTTTAGTACATTGCTTTTTGGCAACAAATATGACAGTAAATAGTTCTTTGTAGATTTTTTAAAACCCAGAATAGGGGCCCGGCAGGATGGCTCAGTGGTCTAAAGCACCTGCAGGCGGCTGCAGGGTCGGCGGTTCGATCCCCGGCACCACATGCTGTGCCAGCCCTGCCCTCAGGGCAGGCTGAGCCGGCCATTAAAATAAATAAATAAACAAACAAACAAACAAACAAAAGTTCTGAAACAAGAAAAAAAATAAAATAAATAAAATAAAACCCAGAATAGTACTTTGCTCTTACCCATCTAAAGCAGTACTGATGGGTTTCAGCTCTGGTACAAACTGCCATGCAGTAGGAGAGAGCTGCCTGCTGTCACCTGTGGGTGTCACTGTTGAGTAAAGGCACTGTCATCTTGGGACAGCACTGTGGGTTCACTGCAGGATCTCCAGAGGAGTGCAGAAATGGCCAGATTATAGGGGAAAGATAGAGGCAAATGAACCCAACTACTGTGTGGGCCCTGCATAGGCTGCATTGGTTGTGCCCATATGGGGAGAGGACTGCAGGGCTGCCTCCTTCTGGGTGAACCTGGGCTATACACACATAGGACCAGCAGACAGGCCTAACTGGGTTGACCAACAGGGCTAACTTTCCCTCTTGAAACAGCTGAATACTGATCATATGAAAAACCAGTCAGCCTTTTGTGTTTCAGGGCTGGGCATCAAATCCAGAGCATGGTGTGTGGCTAGGCACGAGTCAGCAGTTTTTCGACCTGGTTGTCACACACACAGACACACACAGAGAGAGAGAGAGAGAGAGAGAGAGAGAGAGAGAGAGATTGAGAGAATGCAGACAGGTGGTGGATAGCAAACTTTCCACTTAATTTCAGTTTCAGGGGATGTGCTGCTGAGGTGAGCAGACCCCTGAAAATTTCAGAGAAGACCCATTACTGTGTTTCTTTGCTGTTTCATAACCCAGCATGCCTGGGTCTTTGTCTTAGACCCCCCTCATGTCTTGTGTAACTGCCAGGGAACCTGAGCTCAAGAGGGGGTCCTGGGGAGACTGGTGGAGGAAGAGGCTGCCATTTTTGTGCTGCTGTTCAGAATCCACGGTGCTGTTGGGTGGCACTATAAGAGGCTCAGGATTGGGGGCGGACTCACCTCAAAATGCTCAGGGAACTGGGAGTGTATCTCGTGGCAGGATGCATGTGTCGCATGCACATAGTCCTGGGTTTCAGGCTCAACACCAGAAGAAAAATATGGTTAAGGAGGAGGTAACACAAACTGCACTTTGCCAAATGGTGAGTTGTATCATGGTTGGTAGGATTCCTTACTCTAACTAATAAGGCTGAATTCTTCAATGAAACAATGAATGGTGTCGTTTTAACTTCCCCTACTGTGTAAGTGTCAGATTACATAGTTGTTTGTTTTGGGGGCTCATTGGTGTGGCAGTATTCCAACATGGAGCAGACCCCCTTTGGGCATCCTCCACCCTTGGGGCCTGTGTGTATCCTGCTTATGGGAGCCTTAATGAGCTGTTGCAGGTTGAAATCAAGTGAGAGTTCAGGATGTCTGTATGTGGTAATGACTAAGGTTTCACATTTGGTATTGAAAGAAAAATGTTCCTAAGAATGACAGAGAGTAAAACTAAGGACTGAACAACAGATTGGATCGAGAAAAGTGTTCACATCTCCTTTCCTCCCTCTATGAGACGTAGATGGCTTTGTTTCCTTGGCACTAGTTCATTTTGAAAGCAGGGACTCAGCCCACAGAATGTGGCATTTCTAAGTGGCCCTGGAGAGACTGAGTGTGGCCTGGGGCAGGGTTCTGTGTTTTGTGTCACCTCTCGGTGACTTACAAGTCTTACTTTTAAGAGCCTGAGTTTCTCCATTTGCCAACTGAATATGATTTATAAAAAGAGAAAGTGTTCTGTTATTAACAGATTTGGAGCTTATTCAAGAGGATTTCTAGTGTTTCATTTTAAGTATCAGATGGCCGGAAGCTTTCTATTTTTACAGTGTATTTAGGAGGCCACATCTACTTGAGAAGCATAAAGTGATTGCCCTTCGCTATGGCAGTGGTTGTGTCTGCGGGATTCAGCACTCCTCACCCCTGAAAGTTGTGCTAAGTGCTGGAGTAGAGACGTAGAGACGGGCTCAGGCAGCACACCCTGGACAGACGCGAGAGCTCGGCCTGGGGCTCTGCAGTGGGCCTTGCTGGGCAGGGCGTGCCCTCCCTGACTCAGCACAGAGGTTCCTAAGGCCCAGTGTGTGGCGAGTGACCTGAGAAAGCCTCCAGCCTTCTCCCAGCTTCCCTGTCTTTGCAGATGAAGGGAGAACAGACACCCAAGCGGCAGGAAGGCAGCCAGCCTTAGCTCCTGCAGCTTGCGCTGGCGCCCGCCTGGGGCTCACGGTGCGGGATTCTGCCTGACTGCCTCAACTGAGATGAAAACAGTAAACAACAAGGAAAGTCATCTGTCCTTTGGAAGTCTGTTTGAACGAGCAGTTTCCTTTGGGACGATCAACACCTGCACACAGGGCATACTCATTGATTCTGGATGAGAAAGCGCTGACGCTGCCTGGTGCACCTTTGCCCTGCCTTTTCTTTGATTGTATTTGTGCTTGGGTAACAAACTGTACCAGCTTGGGCTCCACAGCTCAGGGGTTAGCGCACTGGTCTCCCCCTGCGCCCCTCTGTTCCAGAAGCATCCACAGGCCCCTGTGACAGCCAGAAACTTTGTCAAGGCAGTTGAGCGGCTTCCTGTTTTGCTGCACTTCGCTGTCGTCCTCCCCGCTCACTGATTGGCGTGACGGGGCGCTTTTACTTGTTCTTGTGACATGGAATTATTTCCTTTATTTCAGAGCAGTTTTATCCGAAAGGATAAAATCGAACTATCTTTGGAGTGAGTATGCGTGTGGCAGTTCACTGCAGTGAGTGGCCCCTGTCTTTGCACACAGTAGAGTGGGCTGGGTCGTGTGTTGACTTCATTCAGTCCACTGCTCTTCCTCATTTTTTTGAGCCTGCTGCAGTGCTTCCAGTTCGACTTGCTAATAGTCTAACTGCGAGAAGTTTTCTTTTCTTCCACTTTTCCCAGCCTAGTAATTTTGACTTGTCCCAAGGTATTTTTGATCACGTTCTTGCTTTCTCATTTGTGGCTGCTGTGAAAATGGTTGGCCTGTCCACCCTTCACCGATGCTTCGTCAAGGTTTGCAGTGAAAGGCTGGATAGATAGGTCCAGAGTCACTGAGCTGCATATTGGGCGGTGTGGCCTGGTGACAGCTTTGCTTGCAAAAAGATTAAGGCAGGAAGTTCCCTACTCAGTCAGGAAGGTGGAAGCTGCCCTTACATTCTCCAGTGGTTTGGTGTGCTGAGGCCAGCGAGTCCTGCAGCTGCGCGAGCCCCTCGCCCCTGCCCATCCAGCCCCTCCCCGTCCTTTTCCCTGGCTCTCCTGGCGCTCTAGAAGTAGTGGCACTCAGGAAGGTGTGGCTCAGGTGGGGTAAAATGCTGCCGATGGCCACTGGGGGGCAGAGCAAAAGAGGCAGGCTCTGGGGAGGAGGAGGAAGAGGTCCTCTTGCAGGGCTAGGCAGCGGACGGCTGAGCTGTGGAGCCCTGTCCCTTTAGGGGCAGTCTCCTGCCAGGTGTAGAGAAGGCAGGAAGATCACGCGGCTGGCTCCTGCTGCCCTCTTTCATGTTCCCTTTTGGCTCCTGTGAACTCAGCATGCCACTGTTGAGTTTGATTTTCTATCTTGGGAGATCAGGGGAGAGGTAGGCAATGGGGAAGGAGGGGCTGAGGAGCTAAACTGTTGTTTCCTAACAGCCCACCTTCTAACAGGAACTGTTCAGTTCACCATTGCATTGCACTGTAGGCTTTGCCTGGTGCCCCAGGAAAACAGAGTTGCTGTGGCACATTGTCCAGGCGTGTGCAAGAGACTGCACCTTCTGACTAGCACCTTGAAGAGATGTCCTGCAGCAGTATGCGCAGAGCTGACAATCCTTGCTTCGCAGACTCAAATAGTGAAGGACCATCGCACCCAACTGAACTGAGTCAGCGTGGTGCGGGGCGTCAGGGGTGCACCTGAGGGTCACTGCCAACAGCACAGGAGGAGGACTGGAGGAGAAGACGGTGTTCCTCCTGGAGGAGCTTGGCACACTGGCTCTCCTGACAGGAGCCCGGCTGTTCTCATCGGAGGAGCGCAGGTCCTCGCTGTCACTGAGGATGGCTGCGGGTGTCGTTGGGGGAGCTCTGGTCCTTACTCTGAGCATCGCTTCCTGGCTCCAGTGCAGATCCCTCAGCTGCTGGCACAGATCCTTCATCCCCTTGTGTAGACTGTAGGTTCCACCACTGGCCATCAGGCCTTCCTAGCGCAGACCCTTGGTGTAGGCTTGGATGGGACGTTGTTGTGGCCTCTGGGTCTTCAGCTGGTTTCTTTGGGTTTCTCGTATGTGGACAGATCTCCCACACTTACATTTCACTCTTCACATCCTGTATTGAACTGTTTCCCTTACAAATGCTGACTACAGCAGCCTGGGTCTCCTGTCTCTCCTGTGACTCAGGAACAGGGAAGATCTGCCTGAAAACCCTGATTCCTCTGCTCTACACTTGCTTCAGAGGCCTGACCTGGGCGGTACCCATTTGCCTCTTGCGCTGAGCCAATACCACTATAAAATACTAAAGAGCCTGGGTTGATCGAAGCACCTAGCAAGACGGGAGTACTGACTAGACGGGGTCCAGACATTAGGGAGTTCACTCCCTTGTGCTGTGGGCAGAGCCCACACAGTCCCAGGCACTGTTGCCTGAGACAGCAGGGCACCTGAGGAGTACTCTGTGAGAGGGGGGCTGGCAAGTGCTAGGTCCAGACCCATGCAGTCAACCAGAACAGACATTCTTATGTGAGTACGTTTATTGGGAGCAGCAAGCAGGCCAGCATGCAGTGAACAAAAGAGGGGGGCAGGAGACTTGACAGAATCTTTTAGGGAGGGTAATCACAGGCTGGAACAGCCAGGTAATAGCCAGATCACAGGTTGTGGGGGTACTGGAACAGCTGAGGGAAAGCTAACCTTGGCAGGGCTACCTGGTGTGTGGGGGACCTTCGATGTTAGCAAAGGAGAGTTTCCATGGTTGCCTGCCCAGGTCACAGGCAGGTGGACTTGTTCTGTGGTTTTGGATTTGGCTCTGTGTGGGGCCAAGGGGGAGAGAGTTTGGGGGCAGAGTGCCTGGGAGAGTGTTTGAGGCAAGGTGCCTGGGAAGCTTTGAATCCTGACCTATCAGCAAGGTGGCATGGCCAGGGCTTTATATGTGAACACATTTGTGACAGGTCCATAATTCATGTCTGGCTTGAACCCCCAGTGGTATATGGGTGACTGTCCTACTGGTTGGATTTATTTATTTTATTAGTAAAGTGACCAATAACAGTGACTAGATCCATGTGTATCACCTGAGGTACAACCACCTGACAGGATAGTCATGTACATACCACTGGTGGTTCAGGCCAGTGGGAACTGGTTACAGCTGCATTCACAGAATGTCTCTTAACAGGGACTCACTGAGAACTGCTCAGCCCCATAGCTGTCTTCGGAAAGCCAGGTCTCTGCTTTGCACAGAGGAGCAGTCACCAGTTGGAAGAGAGTAGCTGGGGCTGGCCAGGCCAGGACAGGGCACCAGCTGCACCCATTTATCAGCTCCACCTCTATTTACATCAATATGGGCTAGAATCTACCAGGATGGAGTTGAGCTTGCTCAGAGTTCTTGCCGTTCTCCATACAGTTTGCAAGATGTAGAATTAATGAAAGAGGAAACTTTTTACAACTTGGGGGTGGGAATATATATATGTGTGTGTATATATATATATATATATATATTCAGTTCTGCTTGATCCTGGCCAGTGCTTATTTTTTCTTTCTTCTTACTTCTTCTGTGTGTGTGTGTGTGTGTGTGTGTGTGTGTGTCACAGACACAAACTCACCTGACTCTGGCCAGTATTTTCAGATACTATTTAATGCAGTGAAGAACACATAAAGCCATGTCCTGAAGGAGAATACCGGGCAATGAAGGTGTGTAGGCTTAATTTCGAAAGGGTTTATTGCTTTCACTTGAGTAACACGTCCTCTGCACTTAGGTACCAAAGCCTGTGGTTTTCTTTATCACTGAAGATGGTAGGCTTCACATGCAGTTTAGTTGCAGAGCAATACCCCCATTAATTCTTTCAGCACAGCAGTGGCACAGCCTTATAGCTGAGGAGGAACACTTCTTTGCTGGTCACCTGCATGCATGTGCATAAAGGCCTGGTGACAGCAGGCAGTGAGGCGGCTTTGCTGTCTTTGTACAGGGACAGTGTCCCACATCTCCATTGCTGTCCCTTTTTCCCTGCACCTGAGCCGTGTGGTCTCTGGGTAAAGCAGAGCTGGTGATGTCAGAGTGCATTACGGAAAAGGGCTGACTCAAAGCATAAACTTCATTTGGGGGATCTCAAAGCTGTGTCTGGGACATGCTCAGATCCTGAGAGGGTGGGGTTTGTCTTTGGCGTGTTGAGAGACTTCTAGAGATCTTCAGGCAAAGAGAAGTGCTGCCAAAGAAACAGCCCCTAAGGCACCCTCCGTACTTGTGCAGCTGTTTTCAATACTGTTGACTGCTGCTTTGCCAGCATTTCTTCCTGTGCTAGGCAGAGCCTGGTTGGGGCTGTGAAGCACGCTCGGGACCTACCTGCCTGGATCTCGGCACTCGTGCATGTGGGCCAGCACCATAGGCCCACCTGTCCCTCTGTGAGTACCACCCGTGGCCTTAGACCCCAGAGCCATCGTCAAGACTTACTGCATATTGGTTTTGACACTAAACGTGGGCCTCCTCATTGGCCTCCTAGAGGCTTAACCTGCATTTTATCAGTATCCTATGGTTTTCCTTATGAGGGAAGTGAAGCATTTCTTCAAATTCTCCAGACAAGGAAAATAGTCTCCTACTTTCAGATAACTTTTGTTTCAAGGAGATATTCTTGTAAGCAGTAAATTGCATATAGCCTTATCTGAGCCCAAAATAAAGCTCAGGCAGCATTTTGGTGCAAAATAAAACACCCGTGATCACTGGTCTTTGGAATAGTTTTGCGATGCATTTATGTCCTTTCCTTGGTCTTCTCTGTTATCTGTCCTGGCCTCTTAACAAAGTGCTTCTGCCTTGCTCCCATAGTCTCAATAAGCAGTACTAGTGTAAGCCTAGACAGGTGTGCAGTCTTTATTTTCAGCTATCTGAGAAACTATGTGCCTTATTTCTTTCCCACTGTAGTCCTGGCCTGGGGGTGGTGCCATGCAATCAGAAGTTAGGAAACAATGTCGCAGACCAGGCAGAATGGAACATTAATTACAGTTGTGCCCTTTTCTGGCTGACCTTGGTCTGTTCCTCAGTATGTTTACAGTAGAGGCTGGGACATAGGGAAGAACCTTCCACCCACTCACTGTCTTTACTACAAGTCAGAATTTTTTCCTTGTTAATAGTCTGGGGGAAATCAGATTAAATTTTCCATTTGAGTGGAAAAGTTACAGTGAAACAGCTCACTTCTCCAAAAGCTAATTTAACCAGACAGCCTCAACAAGAGAGCACCCAGCAGGACAGAGAAACCTTTGATGGCAGTTGGAGAAGCTCCATTCTAGCAGTTGCTCTTGCCAAGTTGTGGCATAGTCACTGCTTGTACAGATCTGTTTGGCCCCCATTTCCTGTGCGCTCACCCCTTGGTGTAGAGGGGCACTGTTGCCGAGAAGAGGGTGTGTATGTGCAGGCACGTGTGCGCATACACACACATGCACACATGATTCCAGAATCCATGGAGGCTCAAGACCGTATCCAGAATAATATTCCAACATAACTTGTGTCCCTCCTCCATGGGCCTTAAATCCTCTGTGAATTATTTATGCTTATTTATACAGTGTTAACGCTACATGATTCACTGTTGTACTTACTATATTATTTAGAGATTGAGGTCAGGAGGAGCTCTGTATGGGCCCAGTACACATGCACAGATGCAGGACTTGGGCTGTGTTGTTTTTGTTATAGTGAAGATTAAAACTTTAGGGGCATCCTTGAGCTCCTTAGAAGTGAACCTCTTTCCTCAGTCTTCTGGGTGTTAGGGTTGCAGGCATACCCTGGTGCTTTTTTATTTTGAGGCAGGATCTCACTAAGCAGCCTGTGCTGCTTTGAACGTGTGATTTCTGTTTTATTATTATTATTATTATTATTATTAAGATTGCCTTAATGCTTAGATGGAGGACTATCTACATTAGAGTCCTGTGCATTGGTGGTAGTTGGTCAGCATTCCCAGCTTGGCTTCTGAAGCCCTGCAGAGGTCCCTGTTGGGTAAGCTTGTGTGCAACTCAGTCATGGCTGACTGATATATTGGAGGCAACTGAACTTGAAGCACTGAGCCACGTCCCCAGCCTTGTGCTAAATTGTTCAGTATTGATTGGCAAAAAATCTTATATTCTTAGCAATCTGGGAAGCTGAGGCAAAAAGATCCCAAGATCCTGTAAGCCTAGGAAACTTAGTGACTTGATGAAACAATCTCTCAAAAAAAGTTGAAAGATAGGGGTGTGGCTCAGTTCAAACCCCTGGGTTCAGTCCTCAAACTGAACAAAAACAGACAATGTAAAATAAAACGCTGGGCATGATGGCACAGGTCAGTAACGCCAGCATTTGCTGGAGCAGGAGTGTTGCCACAGCTCAAGGCCAGCCTGAGATACATAGCCAGACCCTGTTTTAGCAAACAAAACCTATTTGGGCTGGGAGTGTGGCTCTGTGGTAGCACGTTGGCCTGGCCTGTACCATGCCTATGTCAGTCATAGAACAGGGGGTTGCTGGGACCACAGAGCCTTTTGTGCAGGAGCCACTGACTTGGACCCTGCTGGTACTCAGCTGGGGCAGCTTCACACACCAGAGGCTCCTGGTGCTCCTGAAGCACAGCCTCCAGGTGGTTCACTCTGGATACTGTGAAAAAGCTGGTGATCACAGTCCTGGAGGCCCATGGCATTTCCTAAGTGCCCAGAACTGTTGACAGATAACTCAACCAGGCATGGTAGCACTCACTTGTAATCCCAACATTCAGGAGGCTGAGGCAGGAGGATCATTGGGAGTTCCAGGGCAGCCTGAGCTACAGAGTGAGCTCAAAACCAACCTGAATTAATAGGGAGACCGTGTCTCAAAAAGATGAAAAAAAGAAACAAAAACAAGGGGCCTGGCGGGATGGCTCAGTGGTCTAAAGCCCTGCTTGGGAAAGCTTGGGCGGCTTCAGGGACCACATGCTGTGCCAGCCCTGCCCTCAGGGCGGGCTGAGCCGGCCATAAAATGAGTGAATAAACAAACAAAGGTTCTGAAACAAGAAAAAAAAAAAAAAAAAAAAACACGGCTCAGGCAGTAATTGGCTTTCACTTCACTTCTCTTTCCTCTTTGGAAAAATCACACTTCTCTTTTAGGTATGCTTTGTGGACACTAAATCCGAGGCCTGGCTGGCTGTATGCATGGCATTTTGGGAAGGTGATACCACCTAGCTGCTCAGCAGCCACGTGGTTGCTGATCCTAATTTGGAGCAGTGGGGACATGTGAGCACTGTATTCACCGAACCCTGGTGCCAAGGCAGAAGTCTGCTCTTTATGCTCCCATGCAGCAAAATCCCCATGTGTATATGTGTACTGTCCCCTGACCGCGCTGTGTACTCCTAGAAGGGAAGGCTGTGGTTGGGACCCCCTACCCATTCAGCAGATTTGTCATGTTTTCTCTTCCTGGGTGTAAGGTTCCTTCCTCTGGCACAAAACAGAAGAAGCAGAAGAAAAGTAAAGACGTCTTTTATTGCTTGGCTCTGTGGGGCTGCTGAAGAGAAGCAGGGGCCCTTGGAGAGGAGGCAAGCCAGCAAAGCATTTATTGGCGGGGTGGGGGGTGGCACTCATATGGGCTGTGGTATCACAACAGGCACTGATTGGGAAGGCTTGGCGCACAAAAACCAAAGGGGAGCCGGGCGTGGTGGTGCACGCCTGTAATCCCAGCCCTTGGGAAGATGAGGCAGGAGGATCGGTGTGAGTTCGAGACCAGCCTGGGCTACAAAAGTGAGCTCAAGGCCAGCCTCAACTGCATAGCGAGACCCTGTCTCAAAAAAGACAAAAACAAACAAACAAACAAACAAAAAGACCCAAAGGGGAAGTTCCCGGTCTACCAGAGAAGAGAGAAGCTGGCCTAGGAGCAGCGTGCTTGGTTCTGAGATCTGCACGTCAGGGTGGCTTGCCTCCAGGATGGCCCTGTAGACCACTGCATGGCTGCCATCAGTGGGGGGGCTGGGTGGCACTGGAGAGGCTGAAGCAGAAGGATCACAGGCTCTAGCCCGAGCCTGGATGAGGGGCCACACAGTTCTGAGGTACCCCCTGGGGTCCGTTGTGTCCTGAGCATGCGTAGCACTCTGTGTTCAGGGTGACCCACGTGGTGGAACAAGGTGAGTGACCATTGGTAAGGTGTAGCGCTTCCCAGAAGAGCTACTGAAGGCAGGTGTGCATGCACGTGTTGCGTCACCGGCCCCCGAAGGCCAGGAGCGTCTGCCTTCTCCTCGTGCAGGCTGTTGGGAGCCCTGTGAGTGCCCCCATGAGTCCAGTGAGGTAAACATGTCAAGGGCGAGACGTTTGTTTGCCCTATAACACTTAAGCACCAGGCGGGCCCTCTGCCGCTGGTAAGAGGCTTCAGGACAGCGAGGTGTGCTTGACCTCACTTGTCCACGCCCCGCTGTCCTTCCTTCAGTCCCTCTGGCTCCCAGCAGAAGGTATTTTTCTAGGTGCTGGAAAGGAAAGGAGGAAAGGATGAGTCGGGGGAAACAACAAAGGCACAGCCACAAATCTGTCCTACCCCATAGAAAAGCTGTCCAATCATAAAATCACTTCGCACTATGGTGACTTGTGTTTAGAGCATGCACACGGGAAGGGAGGAGGTCGTATTATGCCTGTTGTAGACAATAGAGCTTCATATATGGAAAAGCCTAAAGCCAGGACCGGCTGAGTGGGCACCTACCCAGCTGGCCTTCACAGTCCAAGGCTGGCCGTGGCAGCACAGCGAGATTTCCATCTCAAAATAAAAACAGGCAATGGGAAAGCCAGAGCAGTGTTGGAATTCCCAGGCATAGCCAGCAGTCGCGCACAGGGCTGCGAGTGCACGCAGGGTGCACACGTGAGGCGTGCCCAGCGTGCCCTCCAGGGAGTCCGCACTGCGCAGGGGGGCATGCAGCGGCCTTTTTCTCCCAGAGGTGTGGGAACCAGCCCTGCACCCCTACAGTAGAAGGAGACTGGGGAAGGTCTCCTCCCGCCTCGGGAAGCCCCAGGCCCTCTAGACGCTGTGCCTCGCCTCCCCTCCTGGGCTGCCAGCCAGCTGCTGGGCGTGGGAGCTGCCCTGAGCTCTGGGGGTGGAGGCCTGGATCCTGTGCTCCGCCATCTGCTCTGCTCACCACTGCAGCCAGCTCCTGATGGCCTTCCCACAGCGAGTGCGCCCTAGCACCATCCCTGAGAATGAGGAGACTCCCTGTCCTGTCCCGAACAGTGACCCCCAGGCTGATGGAGGTGACAGAGCTGTGTCCAGGCTGCAGCGCAGGCACAGTGACGTCAAAGTCTATAAGGAGTTTTGTGACTTTTACGCAAAATTGTAAGTCTCCCCAATTTCCCAGCTGACAGGTGTTCGTTCCAGTTCCAGGGGACTTCAGGGTGTGAGACAGCGGGTCCCCGTGGAGCATGCACTGGGGAGAAGGGAG
>PVJA010014228.1:35415-47962 GCA_004027025.1 Myocastor coypus
TTTTTTTTTTTTTTTTTTTTTTTTTTTTTTTTTTTTTTTTTTTTTTTTTTTTTTTTTTTTTTTTTTTTTTTTTTTTTTTTTTTTTTTTTTTTTTTTTTGGTCTTTTTGAGACAGGGTCTCGCTATGCTATTCTGGCCTTGAGCTCACTTTTGTAGCCCAGGCTGGTCTTGAACTTACACTGATCCTCCTGCCTCAGCCTCTCAAGTGCTGGGATTACAGGCATGCGTCACCACACTCAGCTCTAAAACAGTTTTGCTGGGGAATTTTGTGACTAGGTTTTTAATTGCCTAGTAAACTCTTGGGGTCAGCCTGGGATCTTACATACAGCTGCAGTGTAGGAAGACAGAGCTGGTTCCCAAAGTGGCAGTGTGGAAGCCCCAGGTGTGCAGGAGAGGAGCGGGTTAGGAAGTCAGGCTTCCACAGCTAACTGTCCCTTCCCACCTGTTGAAACTTTACAGAAGTTCTTTCGTAGAAGAAGTTGGCCAGTTACTTATAACTAACCTGATATCCGTAACTGTCATTCAGGACCTTGAAAAAGTAACTTCTGTTAGAGACAGTGTTAAATAAAAAGTCAGCAGTGGAAGCACACAGCTCCAGCCTAGCTCAGGAGGGGAACGGCCCTGGAGGGCTCAGACCGCAAGGCGGCCTGTTTCCCTGCCTGCTGCTGTTAAACACTTCCTGACAAGTGCGTGGACACTATCCTCAGAGCAGGCTGGTTGTCTGGCATGAGGGACAGCTCCGCGCTGTTGCTGTGCTGCCGCTCCCGCTGCTGTGCTGCCGCTCCTGCTACCTCACAGCGAGTGCGGGGGCCTGAATCTGGACAGTGAGCTGTGCAGGAAGGAGGGGTGAGGCCCTTGGTGCTCGGGGCGCTTGGCGCTGGCCTCCTCACCACCTCCCTAGAGAGCTTTTATTTGCCAGCAGAAGCAACAGTGAACTTGTTCAATGTTACTAAGATTAGTACGTAGAAATATTAATGTTTTATGAAAATGATTTTGGCCAGCCAAATAGCTCAGTGGATTAAAGTGCCTGTGAGCAGTCAGAGGGGCCGTGGGTTCAATCCTCAGGCCCGCAGTGCTGGCCCCGCCCCCAGGCTGCGCTGAGACAGCAATTGAGACTGGGCATAGTGGTCACACCTGTAATCCCAGCTCTTGGGAGGCTGTAAACAGGTGGGTCACTGAGCGTCCATCTAGTAGTGAGACTGAACACCTTGCAGATCCTTCCCTTAAAAGAAAACGATTTTCTAACATGAGAACAGCTTTGAGGCAAGATGGTATTGTTTCAGTTTGCCTGTTTTAATAACCAACACTTTGCCACACCTGTTTCTGTCTTCCCTTTGGCAGTATGTTGTTCAGATGGCGAGAGAACCTGGTCCATGGCATGTTACTGGGCAGCAGACACCTTCTGGTGCTGCAGGCCATGGTGACTCACTGCGGCAGATGGCTGTAGAGGGAGTGGATGAGGACAGGTCGCATTGCCACTAAGATCTCTGAAATGGGGGCTGGGGAGATAGCTCTGTGGCACAGGTGCCTGCCCGGCAAGTACGAGGTTCTGAGTTCAAACCCTGGTCCTGCCAAAAAAAAAGAAAAAAAGATCTCTGAAATGTGAATCACGTGGAATATCACCATATATGTTAGCAGTGTCTTCTGGTTTCCAAAGTGGTGTTTTATGCTTTTTAAAACTTCGTCCTGAAAGCATTCATGAGAATTGCAGAGCAGGGGCTCACTGTGCCTTCCAACTCAGCAAGTTTGTGGGTGTGGCTGGAAAAGTGCATGGCTCCTACACTCTATAGTGGCCACAGTTCAGCTTTGGCGAAGGAAAGGCCACCTGCTTTCCCATCCCACAGTCATTCTAAATTATTTGTTTGTTTGTTTGTTTGTTTGTTTGTTTTTTCTTTCTTGTTTCAGAACTTTTGTTTGTTTATTTTTATGGCCGGCTCAGCCTGCCCTGAGGGCAGGGCTGGCGCAGCATGTAGTGCCAGGGATCGAACCTCGGTCCCTGTAGCTGCCTAAGCTTTCCTAAGCAGGCGCTTTAGACCACTGAGCCATCCTGCCAGCCCCCCCACAGTCATTCTAAAGGGGCAGGCAGGCTTTGTTCCGCCATCAGCAGCCATCAGCATTAATTAGGCCGGCTCCTGCTTTCCCGGCTTTTGTGGTGGCATTGTAATTCTGTTCCAAGCTCATTAAGTGAGGCTGTTTTGATTGGTGGGAGATTATTAAGCTGGAGTTTGGCAGAGTTCCTCCAGCAGAGCTACAGAGTGGCAGGGGGCTGGGTCACTTGCTGAGCCCCTCCAGTGTCCTAAGGTGCAGCATGCTCGCTAAGGAGGGAGTTGCTGTGGCCGCTGGTCCTAGTGGAGGTCACTTCCTGTCTGGCTTTTCTCTCCCGCCCTATCAAGCTGTGGTTCTGCCGTGTCCTCCTCCCATGCTGGGGATCGGTGATGTGTCTGCACTGGTGACGCTTTACTTCACAAGCCCTCTACTTGGATTCTGTGCCTGTGCCCTCCATGAGCTCAGCAGCTGTTTCACCAACTATAAAATGAGCTTCAGAAGGTGCAGTTGTGGCCTTAAGAATGGAGATGGCAGCCATGTGCAGTGCATCTCATCATCAGCTGTTAGGACTGGCCTCTCAGCGAGGGTTAGGAGTTGAGCAGCAGCTTTCAGCGGACCCAGTCGAAGAGCTCTTCTTCACTTAGGCTAGAACCCCACCTTCCGTTGCCACACAGTTTAGCTTTTGTTCACAAGGGGAAAGAAGTGGGCTTGCGGTGTTGTCTTGCAGGCACTTTAACCACCTCGCCATCGTGCGGGAACCCCGGACCCCTCAGGAGTATGTTCTGCCCTCGTCCGCTGCCTCCCTCCTCCTTTCTTCCCTCTCCTGCCTCCTCCTGCGTGGGCCTCCCAAGTAGCTAAGGCTGCAGACAACCTACTGTGTTGAGCTGAGAGCAGCTCCGCCTTCATCTCTGGCCCTAGTGCCTGCCATAGTCAGCACCGACTCCTAGGATACGTAACGAGGAATGCCAGCTCAAAGACAGGAGCCTCACAGCACGAGGCTCTCTCTGCACGTAAGATGCCCAGGCAGCAAGATGGGCAGTTGGAGACTCCAGGCCTTGTGGATCTAGTACAAGTTCGGGACCACACAGCCATACTTGGGGCTCGTGTGAGTGAGCTGACCACCTCTAACCTGCTGTCCTTCTGTGTTGCAGCAACATGGCCAATGCCCTGGCCAGCGCCACATGTGAGCGCTGCCGGGGGGGCTTCGCACCCGCTGAGAAGATCGTGAACAGCAATGGAGAGCTGTACCATGAGCCCTGCTTCGTGTGCGCCCAGTGCTTCCAGCCTTTCCCTGAGGGGCTCTTCTATGAGGTGGGTCAGCTGTGGGCAGGCTCCTTCCTCTTGGCCCCTCTTCACCTGGGGTGGGCTCCAGGGGGGGTAGGGCATCTGCTGGAGCTGCACTGTTGGAGGACAGGAGAAGGCCCTCGTGTGTGGCTAAGCCAGGAGGGCATCACTTCTGGCTACAGACCTGGTGTTGGGGGTCAGACCAAGGCCCAGATGCAGGTGGTAGCAAAAGAGGTGCTCTGACTCAGGATCTTTAACGGACAGCAAGCCCCCAGCCCCCATGAAGGGAAAGACAGATCCTGAGCGCCATACCAGCAGGCCACATAGGCCAAGGAGACAGTGACCACGGCCCACCCTCATTCAGGAGACCACCACTCAAGAGTTACTGTGACCAAGTGACGGTCCCAGGTACAGAGCTGCACATTTTGTATAGAGCCACTCAGACGCATCTAGCTGACCCTCAGGAACCACTGTACAAGGCAGACAGACATGGGCCTGAACCACACTGAGCCTGAAGAGGCACGGAGCTAGAAGTGTCCCCTGGATGCGCCCTCATGTCCCTTCCATGGGAACCCCACCTGGCAGTCAGTGTCTGCACAGTACTTGGGAATGCTGGCCTCTACCCCCGCTCCCTGACCTTTCTGCTGAGTCCTCGTGGCCCAAGGCTGGACCAGCCTCACTGCACCAGTATATGATGGATCCCGGGAAGGGATCAGAAGCATCACTATGCAGAGAAGAGCTCCAGGGAGCAGCAGATGCTGGTCCAGCCCCTGCGCCATGCACAGCTGCTGGGGTCGGCACTTTACTGCTGACCCTGCCTCTGCCGAGGGCAGCTGCAGGCCAGCCGAAGTGCTGACTCACCCTGTCCTGACCCATCTTTTCTGCCCAGGACTGTCTATAAATACTGCCCAGGGTCATTCCTGAAGACTGGGCTACTCTGGGCATTGCTCAGCCTAAATGCTCAGGGCCCGGAGAAATTACTACTTAGCTACGCTGTTTGTGACTTACAGGCTCATGTGCCTGCTCTGGGGCAGCTGTGCCCCTGCATGCGGGCACCAGGGATTGATTTCAAAGAAACAGTTTCTCTGTGAGTCAGGGAGAGCTGGCTTGGAGATGCCCAAAACACATTACATTTATTGTTCATTTAATTTGTGATTACACTACAGTATATAACTCACCATAACTCGGTGGGATCATGGGTTTGTCTTCCTGCAGCTGGACCATTCTGTCTGGCCATAATCAGAGATAGCATCCTCCAAAGTGTGTTGCTAAAGTCCCATCTGCTAAGTGTTCACTGTCCCTGCAGAAGACTAGGAGACAAAGTACACAGCCAGGTACAGGTGTGCCTTTGACGGACATCAACGTGCTGTACAGCACCAGGCAGCATGAGCAATGGTTGCATGGCAGCCTGGTGCTTGGCAGGCCACAGCCTATCTCAGTCCATGGCCCCAGGGCTGGTGCCCCTGTGGTAGAAAAGAGAACTTTCCTTTTGGTTGGGGGGCAGTGGAGTGAAGCTGCCTTTCACGTGTGCCTTTCATGGCAACTCTGACTTAGTCTTCACAGTAGGGCTGAGTGTGGCCAGTGGGCAGCGTTTGCCGGCAGCTGCGAGGCCCTGGCTCCCTGCCCAGCACCACCAAGGTGGGCTCCGACATGAGCCAGCCGCTGTGCCCTGTGCCTGAGAACTCCTGCTTTCCCTGGCTGCCACCGAGCCCTGCAAGCTGGTGGTGTGTTTCAGCCACAAGGCCAGGCTTCAGGCCCCCCAGGTCAGGGCAGTGCTGGTTGGGAGGTGGCTCCAGGGCGTTGCCTAACCCTGAGAGATGACTGTCTTTTGTAGTGGCCTTCGCCACTCCTTCCTTCAACCTTTGGAGTTTCTTTTTTGAGACAGGGCCTCAGTCTTGCTGTCCTTCTGCCTTGGGACCCATACAGAAATTCATTTGCTTTGGGTTCAGATGCCTGTAATAGAGTTTCCCATCACAGGATGACTAACAAGGAAGACTGTTGAGTGGTTCAGCGGCAAGAAACCTGGCAGTCACGCAGCCCTCTACTCACCCTCTGGACCCCAGGAGGGCGTAGCAGTGGGCACTTCCCACACTCCCCTCCTCAGAGCAGCTCTTGGCAAACAGTAGGAACACGTTGGCACTTGCCTTGGCATGAGACCAGCAGCTGGGGCCAGTTCCAGCCTGACTGCCAGTCTGTATGGCATGGAGTCCGTGTTTCTCGGGGCTTGCGGGCTCCGTCTCATAACCTTTTTCACTTTGCCTCAGCGTAATTTGTGCCCACTAACAAGCTGCAGTCCTGCTGCGGTGACTTGTGAGATGCCTGCCACAGGACCCTGGGGACGTCCCGCGGGAGCCTGCTGAGGTGGGCTTTGGAGACCAAGCTGAGCAGTCCATGTTCAGGGGCACAGTGTGGGGCTGTGGGGTCTTGCACTTTCCATCCCCTAGTTTCAGAGAACGCATCCTTTGTAATGGAGAATGGTGTGAGTAAAGCAGCACAGGTGAGAGGGCCACAGGCCGTGTGGGGACACAGGCAGCCTGGTCAGTCTCCCGCTTGGGCCTTCTGTTTGTTGGAGTGTTGTGTTTCCCAAGACAGGGTCTCACTGCCTTGAATTCACTGTGCCAGGCAAGTGCTTATTCTACTGATCTATCTCCCCAGACCCTAATGTTAGTTTCTTTTTTTTTTTCTTGTTTCAGAACTTTTATTTATTTTTTTTTTTATGGCCAGCTCAGCCTGCCCTGAGGGCAGCAGGGCTGGCACAGCATGTGGTGCTGGGGATCAAACCACAATCCCTGGAGCCGCCTAAGCTTTCCTAAGCAGGCACTTTAGACCACTGAGCCATCCTGCCAGGCTCCCCCTAATGTTAGTTTCAACCTTAACCTTATAGAGAGATTTGATTTGGTTCTCATCCAACTTAGTTTGTGGCCAGAATTGTGGAAAGAACTGTTTGTGTAGCCGGGCGTAGTGGCTCACTCCTGTAATCCCAGCATTCGGGAGGCTGAGGCAGGAGGATTGGTGTGAGTTCGAGACCAACCTGGGCTACAAAAGTGAGCTCAAGGTCAGCCTCAACTGCATAGCGAGACCCTGTCTCAAAAATACCAAAAAAAAAAAAAAAGAAAAGAAAGAAAAGGATTGTTTGTGAACCAAGGCCCCATTGTATCAAATATGGTAGGGCTTATTCTTTTGAATTTAAAAACGAAGTAGCCAAGTGTGGTGGCACCTACCTGTAATCCTAGCACTCAGGAGGCTGAAGCAGGATCGCCAGCCTATACTATATAACAAGACCCTGTCTCAAAAAGAAAGAAGAAAGCAAAAACTTTCTGGGCTGATTTGATAGTAAGAACTGACTGAGTTATGGATATGTTCTCCAAATGTACAGTTGTATTGGAGAAATTGAGTCAACAGCTAACACAACATTAAAGATGGATTTTGCAGGCCCCAGGGAGTTAGTCCAGCACTTAGCCTGTGCAGCAAGTGCAGGGTCCCAGGCTGGCTCCCTAGTACTCCCCACAACCCATGTGTGGGGATACTCAAGAAATACAGCTTCTGCCGTGAGCTCAAGGACTCCAGAGGAGGCAGTACTGTAAGATCTGCACAAGTACATGAAAGATTAGCCAACCATCTTTAGAAAGAGAAGCAGCCCCCAAAGGTGAGCTAGAGAGCTGGAGTTAATGCCAGCCCTGCTCTCCTGTTGGACCTGTTTTTAGTGCAGGACAGGAATCATGTCACGAATTACCTCAACTGCTGGGTGTGGCCACGTGGTTGTGATCAAGTAAAGTGTACGAAATACATGAGAATAAATCTGGAGTGAATGAAAACAGTTCAAGAACAAAAATGAAGGCCATATAATTTACAACTGCTAAAGGGAGTGTCTGTTCATTTCCTTGCTTTGTGTTGAAGTGGGCCCTGTGTGTCGCCCAGGCAGCTTGGCCGGCCCGCCCACCCCCGCTTCCTGAGCAGCTGTAGCAGTGACGTGCCAACAACATGCTCTGTTGATGGTACTGAGTAGGCTGGTAGCACTTCCAGACACTAGGATTAAGCACATGCCCAAAGATTTACCTTTCGTAGATGTTTATGTACACTGCGAAAAAGTCTATGTATGGACTGAAAGTACGGAAGCCATTAGTCTGTGTGTACATGTTTTCTGAGCCAAGGGGTAGCTTTGGCACGATTTGGAAAGGTAACATGAACAGAAAAGCAAGCCCAGGGCAGAGGTGCCAGGCTTGGGGCCTGGCTCTGCACCCCTTGTCTCCCCAGCCTAACAGTGGGTGGTGGGTGGCAGCCCCCTGCCCATGGCCCCGAGCTCTTAGGGCAGAGCGCTGCATCCAGACCACTGTCCTGGCTGTCTCCCGCAGCACTTGCCTCCTTCTCTTCCAGTTTGAAGGCAGAAAGTACTGTGAGCACGACTTCCAGATGCTCTTTGCTCCTTGCTGCCACCAGTGTGGTAAGTTCTGCTGTGGAATGTGAAACACGGCCTCCAAGATGCATAAGCTGTGTCAGGTACTACCAAGCCAATGGGAAACTGGTTAGGTACTCATGCTACAGATATCAGGAGAAGTCCTTTAGCTGCCGTTTCTTCAGCAGACAGCAGCTGCGAAGTGGCCAGTCCTGGAGAGAGCTGCTCTGTGCGGGCAGTGCAGTAGGTGATTTTCAGGACTGGCTGGAGTTGTCCCCATCTGCGTGGCACTTGCGCTGAGCAGGAAGCCCGCAGAGTTCTCTGCCTTGGCTGCTTGAAGCCTGCCAGGTGCTCACTAGGGCCGGTGAGCTGCGTGGCAGGTGCAAAGGATTAGCGAGGACAAATGGTAAGAGCAGCTGCTGTAGGGATGCAGGCGCTCACCAGGCCCTGGCTCAGCAGTGAAGAGAGCGTGCTGTGAGTTTCAGTTGTCTGGGTCAGTGATGCCCCAGATACCCAGAAGGCATCAAGAGAGCCCGGGACAGGAGAAAGAGAGCCAGATTCAGGCATGATAAATATAGCCCCGAAACTGTGATCGCAGGACCAAGCCCGAGGGCTCCTTGAAATGAAGGCCATGTGTGCTCTGGGGATGCCATGCAGACACTTCCTCACCCGCCCTGTGCCGGCTTTCGCACACAGCACCCCTGGACCTGTGTGCCCTTTCCTTTCCTTTCCTCAGGTGAATTCATCATTGGTCGCGTCATCAAGGCCATGAACAACAGCTGGCACCCTGAATGCTTCTGCTGTGACCTCTGCCAGGAGGTGCTGGCAGACATCGGCTTCGTGAAGAACGCTGGCAGGTGGGAGTGAGGCAGATGAGGAGACCCTGCAGTCGGGGGCTGAGCCTGGACCCTGCATGGGACCCAGGGGCCTGCATGTAGAGGCATTGTGTGAAAGTCGAGCCCATCTTGGTTCCACTGCTAAGCTCAGGAGAGATGTAAAACACGGTTGCTTTGTAAAATGTGGCTTCTTTATTTTTACAGATAAGAGAAGCATGTTTCTTTTTAATGATTAGAAAGGGCTTAAGATGCATTTCTATTTTGCCCCACTTAGACACCTGTGTCGCCCCTGTCACAATCGAGAGAAAGCCCGAGGCCTGGGGAAGTACATCTGCCAGAAGTGCCACGCCATCATCGACGAGCAGCCCCTGGTCTTCAAGAATGACCCATACCATCCTGACCACTTCAACTGTGCCAACTGCGGGTACCGTGCGCATTCCCTGCCACAGCATGGTGTGGGGCTCTTGCTGTTCTGAGGAACAGATTTCTCTCCGTGGCCTTCAGGGTGGGACTCGGCAGGGCAGGGCAGGGCAGGGCACACACCGTGTCCCAGCCTTGGGTGCCGCCTGTGCACTGTGCCAGGTGGCCTTGCTCCACACCACACATCCTCCCTCACCTGAGAGGGCGTGCAGGGGCCTGCGTGCACACGGGAGGGTTCCTGCTCAGTGCATGCAGGGGCTCACACATTGTTTCCCACAGCAAGTCTGAAAGCACACTGTAGGTGTTGCGACTTTGTGTGCATCTCCTGAGAAGGTTTTCCTGCAGAACGACAGGCCTGGCCGTAACTTTACACACAATAGGAAAGCCACACTGAAATAGGCCCATTGTCCCTATAACTATTGGTCACATTTTCCAACATAGGACCCCAGAGAGTTGTTTGCAGATACAACTTCTACAGTCGTTATAATTGAAACATCATCTTCAGTCATGCTTCGCTCGAGCACATCATTAACTTGTCTTTCAAGAGCCTGTTGTCAGGCTGTACACGCTTTAGTTTTGCTTTTCGTTTCAAGTGAGCCTTTTGATACTACTCAGGCTGGCCTCGGGCTCCTGGGCTCGTCACCCCCCAGCCTCAGATTCCAGGTAGCTGAAGCCACAGGTCTGCGCTGCCACCCTGACATCTAAACATAACATTACTGTGGTTAATAGGAGCGTACATGCCGACATTTGGTAGGGAGAGGAGAGACAACAGGCGAGGCACTAGGAAAAGTTTTAGAGCCTAAGTTCAGCTAACTCATCTTTATTTTGTTTTGTTTTGTCTTTGAGACAGGGTCTCGTTGTGCAGTTCAGGCTGGCCTTGAGCTCACTTTTGTAGCCCAGGCTGCTCTCGAACTCACATTGATCCGCCTGCTTCAGCCTCCTGGGTGGTAGGGTTACAGGCGTACACCACCACACTTGGCTCACTGAATGCTTTTTCTTTTCTATCTTTTCCACTTTTTATTAACATCACTCCTAGAAGATTATTTATTTATTTTTATGGCCTTCTCAGCCTGCCCTGAGGGCAGGGCTGGCACAGCATGTGGTGCCGGGGATCGAACTGCGGTCCCTGCAGCCGCCAAAGCTTTCCTAAGCAGGCGCTTTAGACCACTGAGCCATCCTGCCGGACCCCACTCCTAGAAGATTATTTAAACCAAAGGAAACCCACACAAGTCCCTCTGGCCAGTTGGGGCTACCTTTGGCTAAATATTTCATGGCAAAAAATAATAGCACATATAAGCATGGCAGGAAGGATCCTGGGTGTGTTGTTGCTTATTTCTGTTTGCCTCATTTTACAATAAGCTAGGCTACAACAGCTGCGATTTTAGTAACTGCTGGGAAAGGAGTTGGCAGGGCAGCACCGAGGCTGCGTGGACACTGGGCCTCGTCAGTCACCGCGGCTCCTGTGTTGTGGTGAGGCCACACCGACTACGGCTGCTGTGCTCTGTCTTTAGCATGAGAAGCAGCTGGAGACTCTCAGGCCTGGCCTTCTCTTACTCGGGTCACCTAGAGCAGACAGAGGAAGTCACCTCAGAGCAGTGACTTCCTCCAGGCCTGTAAGTGCACTGACCTTCGCCATGGCCGCCGTGCTTAGCACCTCCTTCTGTGTAGGAAGGAACTGACCGCTGACGCCCGGGAGCTGAAGGGGGAGCTCTACTGCCTGCCGTGCCACGACAAGATGGGGGTGCCCATCTGTGGGGCCTGCCGGCGGCCCATCGAGGGGCGCGTGGTGAATGCGATGGGCAAGCAGTGGCATGTGGAGGTGAGCACCGAGGTCTGGAAGGGCGGGGGGTGGGTTGCCCAGAGGGGCCGGCATCGGGCCCCGCTGCCGCCTGCTCACTGGATGAGGGCCTATGCTGTGTCCTTTCTCCTCGCAGCAGGAAGGGCCTGGTCCAGGGCAGAAGCCCATGGCAGCTGCTCCTCAGGGGCCCACTATTCTCTCGGTGGGGGTTGAAAGGGCCACCTGCAGCACCGCCCAGGAAGGCTCTGGTGTCTTCTCCGAGAGCGAGCTGCTCTGGGGTTGCTTCAGTAGGAGGGTGAAATATGGTGCTTAATGAGGGCCCTCATCCATTCTTCTCAGCATTTTGTTTGTGCCAAGTGTGAGAAGCCGTTTCTTGGACATCGCCATTATGAGAGGAAAGGCCTGGCGTACTGCGAGACCCACTACAACCAGGTACAGACCCCAGGGCTCCATGTGGGGATTTACACTCCACAGAGCTCTAGCTACCAAGACAAGGATGGAAAAGGTACTCTGGTCTACAGAGATGCTTTTTATTTGTTTTTCTTCCTTCTTCCTTCCTTTTTGTCTGTCTGAGATAGGGTCTCACTGTGTAGGTCAGGCTGGCCTCAAACTTATTTTGTAGCCCAGGCTACTCCAACTCAAAACGATCATTCTGCCTCAGCCTCCCGTGTTGGAATTATAGGCATGTGCCACCAGGTCCAGCTCTTTAACTTCTCGAGAAATAATTTCAGACCAGAAAAGTTGTAATGTGAAAATAGGAAGCCTCCCGCGCACCTCCCACTCAGCCTTTCGTTTCCCGAGGCACCTGCATGTGTTGGCACCTGGCATGGGAGTCACACCCTCTGCAGGCACAGATGTCTTCGTCCGCCAGCACTTGGATGCACACGTGTGACATACGTGGGTTGCTGTTGTTGTTTATCGTAAGCTTCTGACAGTTCAGCATGGTCCGTCACTACTAAGCCTCAACTATTTCTGAAATATAACATGACTGGGCATTGGTGCTGCCCAGTACCTTGATCTGTTTAAGTTTTAGTCACTTGGCCAAATAATGTCTGCATGGCAGTTCTTTTCTTTTTCTTTTTAAATAATAATAAAAAAAATTAAAGCCGGGTGTGGTGATGCACGCCTGCAATCCCAGCACTTGGGAGGCTGAGGCAGGAGGATTGGTGTGAGTTTGAGACCAACCTGGGTCACCAAAGTGAGCTCAAGGCCAGCCTGAACTGCATAGCGAGATCCTGTCTCAAAAAGACCAAATAAATAAATAAATAAATAAATATTTAAAAAATTTGTATTGACTTAGAAGCATTCAGACTATCAACAAACCAGTTGCAACCTTTTTGTTTTCAATTACAGAGTGGTATTCAGTTAGCAGAACAACAGTTATTTCATATAAACTGCATCGCAGAGAATGGAAGGTGAAAACCTACCATCCCCATACATAGCCCATACATCTCTGGTACCACCAAAAAAGAAACAAACAGCAATCAAATTTTTTTTCTTCAAAAAGAGTGAGTTGTTAGGGGCCGGGGAGATAGCTCCATAGCACAAGTGGCCGCCTGGCAAGTGCAAGGTCATGAGTTTGAACCCTGGTCCTCCAAAATAAAAGAAAAACAAAAGTGAGTTGTGTACAAGGGAGTTAAATGCTTTATAGATAAGAAAAAAAAAAACTGCACTAAAACCAACTCACTCATCCTCCTCTTCCCCCTCCTCCTCCTCCCCCTCCTCTTCCTCCTTCTCCTCCTCCCCCTCCGCCCCCTCCTCCTCCCCCTCC
>PVJA010014229.1:0-47810 GCA_004027025.1 Myocastor coypus
AAAAAAAAAAAAAAAAAAAAAAAAAAAAAAAAAAAAAAAAAAAAAAAAAAAAAAAAAAAAAAAAAAAAAAAAAAAAAAAAAAAAAAAAAAAAAAAAAAGTCTGCAGAAACAAGTTAGGGCGACTTTCTTATCTGTCATATCAGGCAGTGGGGGATGATGCTGAAACAAACAAATTTAATCCAGCATGAATACAACATCGCCCATCGCTCCTATGAAGCAAGTGCTATACCACCACACCTCCAGCACAGACGACACAGCCGCCACCCTTCAAGAGTTGATTGTCCTTCCCATCAAGACTGCAACTAAAGGGCCAGCAGGATGGCTCAGCAATCTAAAGAGCCTGCTTAGGAAAGCTTAGGCAGGCTTAGGCAGCCGTAGGGACCGTGGTTCGATCCCTGGCATCACATGCAGTGCCAAGCCTGCCATAAAAAAAAAAAAAAGGCTGCAACTAAAGATAACAGAAAGGGAAGGAGACAGCATGGGATCTTGGGGTCCAGCCTCATGAGAGGAGAGATGGGGCCTTGGGCCCAGGGATCTCTGGCCTCCCTGGAGCAGGCATCCCCAGATTCACTCCAAAGGGTGGGAGAAGGGACTTGGAATTTGGTGAGGGTGAGGAGCAGAGTTCGTCCTATGTGGTGGTGCTGGGAAAAGGGGCAGGACAGAGGATTCGGCAGAGGGTGGGAGGGTCGGAGGCAGACTCACAGTGCAACAGCAGGTGCTGGACATTAGTGACCAGCGACAAGGCAGGTGCAGCCCCGGCTTCTACCCTGCTGACAGAGGATGAGGAGAGGAGGGAAGGCCGCACGTGACCAAGCTGACATGTAGGTGACTGACAGCCTGTCGCGGGACATCCATTGCAGTCCTGAATGACAGCAGCGAGCTCGTCGAGAGAGCTCCCCAAAGAATGTCATTCCATAAATGCATCGTTATTGATTTTAATCACACAGAAGAAAAAAAGAATTTCCTGCTGGGAATTACACAGTGCTTACTTGTAAATCAATGAGCAAGCTGTGTTACGCCATTGGGTGACCGAATCAGGAGACACGAAATGAAGGGGAGAGAAGGGGGGGGCAGGCACCATGCATTCCGTGCAAAGTGGGGGTGATGTTGTGTTTGGTTCTTTTCCAGATGCAAGCCACTGGCATATGTATACCCATGCATACATATGGATGTACATAGCTGCTCATGAGCAGTGTACTGTAAAGTTAAGGAAGGGCCTAATATAATAATGAATTACTATCTTTGTTTTTTGTTTTTTATTTTGGAGCTAGGGCCTCGAGCCATAGACTGACACATTCTAGCAAGTGCTCTGCCAGAGAGCTACATATTCAGCCTTTCCAATTTTATTTTGAGTCAGTTTTACTAAGTTATCCAGGTTGGTCTCCAAAGTGATCTTCCTGTCTCAGCCTCTGAGGTGGAATAGCCTAGGTTATAGACACGTACCATCACACCTGGATTGCACTTATATTTAAAGCAAGTGACCCAGCAGTACTGTCAATTGAAGTCCCCAAAAGTCCAGAGGTAGGGGAAGAAGAATATTTGAAGAAACAATAGCTAGAATGTTCCAAATTTGCATAAAAACTATGAACTCCCAGATCCACCCAGCTCAACAAACCACTAATCAAAGTTACATGAAGAAAAGTACTCTAAGGGCCGGCAGTATAGCTGGGTGCACTAAGCACTTGCTTAGGGAAGTGCAGGGGCTGGGATTTGATTCCTGTCCCTGCCTGCCGCACCCACCCTGCTCTTGGGTGCCCTGAGCTGGTGATAGAGTCCAGCCACGGTGGCACACCCCTGTAATCCCAGCACTTGGGGAGACAAGTAACAGGAGAATCACTATGAGTCAGAGCGGCATAGTGAGACCCTGTACACACAAGAACTTACTCTCAGTCACAAAATAATCAAATTACAGAAAGTCAGGGATCATGAGAATGACCTATGAGAAGACAAAAGACATCATTTACTAGGAACCAAAGATTACAGTTTCAACAAACTTCTCACTGCAAACTGTCTAAGCCAGAAGACAAAGAAGTGATCATTTTAAAGTATAGGAAAAAAAATAAAACTGGCAAGTCAAGAATTCTATACAAAACCAAATTGTCTTGTAAAAACAATAGTGGGAACCATTTCTAGACAAACAAAATGGTGAGAGGATTTATTATGGGTGTACCAACAGGGTGAAACAGCCAGAAAGAAAATAAGACAGGGCAGAAATTTAAATTAGGTGGAGACAGAAAGCACCACAAATAGTAAATGTGGAGGTAAATATAGAAGAAACAGTTTCTACTTTTGCAAAACTCTTGACTTAAAAGATAATTGACTAGTGATGGTGGGATTTAGGCCACACATCAGGTAAAATGAAGGATAGCAACAGCATAAGCACAGGAGAAAGAAACAAAACAGACAGGCACAAAGTTCTGGCAATATAATATTTCAAGAAGCACTGTAGTAGGATAGACGCTGTGGCAAACTAGAAGATGTACATCATAAGCCCTAGAGTCACTATTTCTTCATTAAACAATGATGCATAGCCGATAAACCAAACTAAGGATGAAACTGAACCACAAAAAATGTTCCAGAAGAAGTTAGGAAAAGAAGGTAAGGTAAGTAAAGATCCAATGTCTACAGAAATGAGTGGAGCAGCATAATTAGAGGCAACCATGTCAATGTTAACATTATAAGTGGTCTAAACACTGCAAACTAAAAGGCACAGACTGGCAGAGCAGATAAAATGTCGAGTGCTCTCTATAGCTTAGCTATCAATGACAAATGTTTAAATATGTGCACATAATAAAGTAAAATGTTATTTAAAAAAGTGTTCTCACTTTAGTGGGGGGGTTGGTGTTTAGGGAGCTCCTCATGGGTAGGGACAGGGACTCTGTATGAATTCTGTACAATTTTGCTGTGGGCCTAAAACTGCTCTAAAAGTAATGCCTACTTCTTTAAAAAAAATAATAAGATAAAGCATGTGATAAGTAATCCAAAGGCTATTGGAATGGAAATATTGCTCTTCAAGGAAATTCCAGAAGATACGTTATCTGAGATAAAGATGAGCATTTCATAATGACAAAAGGGTTAATTCACTAAGGGGCCCAGAAATACTAGATTTATTTGGATTATTATTTGTTATTAATAGCAGTACCCCAAAACAGACGAAACATGGAGTTACTAGAAGAATCAATACATAAATCCACAATTATAGTTAGACATCTCAATATCCTTTTTTCAATCAGAAACAAACAGCGCCAGGGCTATATAGCTCAGTGATACAGTAATTGCCTACAATGCACAAGGGTCTGGGTTCAGTTGCTGACACCCAGAATAGACCAACAGACAGACAGATAAACACACACACACACACACACACACACACACACACACACATGAAATAAGTTTGGAAGGCTGTGGAAGATATGACCAGCACTGCTGATCAAATTTTATAGCACTAGACTTTATCCTTTTACACACACATGGAATATGTATTACGATAGTGTCTTGGTTACTTTTCTCTCATTCCTGGAACAAAACACCCAATGCCCAAAATTAAAGAAGGAAAGGTTTATGTAGCTCAGCGGTTGTGGAGGTTTCAGTCCCTAATCAAAGGGCCCCAAGGCACAGCAGCATGGCATGGGCCAACGCTTCAAGGTGCCAGCAGAGAGAATAAGCACCCAGAGCAAGCCTCTTTGTCACCCAGAAATGGCACACAGGCTGCATGCCCTCAGGTAGGTATAATGCTCATCTGCTAACCTTCTCCTGCAGAGGCTCAGGATGTTTATGAAGTGAGGCCCCTGGCCCCTGCAGAGCTCGGTAGTTCCACTTCTAACCTTCTCAAGTTGACACACTGAGCAACACCCTAGAGAGCTATGGGCATGTTGTCTACACCCCAGGAGGCAGAACTGCTGAGTTACTTAGTTAAGTTTCTAGACTTTTCCAGTTAGCACAATTAGCCAACCATAACAGATAGTCATATAGATTTGTCATAAAAGGACCTGTACCAAATTAAAAGAACTAACATTGGAGCCAGGGAGATAGCTCCACAGAATAAGCATGTGCTTGGCAAGCTCAGGGTCCTGAGTTCAGTCCCTTGGATAAATAAATAAATAAATGAATGAATGAATGAATGAGTGCAAAGCTGACATCATATAAGGTGTATCTTCTGACCACAACAGAATTGAACGAAAATGTCAACAACAAAATAACAGAGGACTATCTAGAAAATGCACAACCGTTTGAAAACTACACAATATACTTCTAAACACCCCAGGACCCAAAGAAGAAATAAAAATGAAACTTAGAAAATGTCTTGAATTAAGTGAAAAATGGAAATGCAATAGATCTAAGTTTGTGAGGTAAATGTGAGTTACTGTAAGGCTCACAGGAAAATGTACAGTAGACAATGTTTGTATTAGAAAAGAAAATCCAAGGAAAGAAGATCTTAAGATCTACTTTTAAAAACAGGAAAAGAAGCCGGGTGTGATGGTGCACGCCTGTAATCCCAGCACTCGGGAGGCTGAGGCAGGAGGATTGGTGAGAGTTAGAGACCAGCCTGGGCTACAAAAGTGAGCTCAAGGCCAGCCTGAAGTGCATAGTGAGACCCTGTCTCAAAAAGACAAAAACAAACAAACAAACAAACAAACAGGAAAAGAGCTTGAGCTTAAGTAAAAAGAACAGGCAGCCATGGAGATAGCTCAGTAGAATAAGTGCCTGCCTGGCAAGCACAGTTCAATCCCTGGTATCGCATAGTAATAATTAATAATAATAATAATAATAATAATAATAGTAAATAAATAAATAAATAAAAGAAATCAAAGTAAAAAGAAGAAATGAATGTTAAGGATCAACAAATATTGAAAAAGGAAAAAAAATTTTAAAAAGGAAAATCAAGGAAACCAGAAGTTTTTTTTTTTTTTTTTTTTTTTTTTTTTTTTTTTTTTTTTTTTTTTTTTTTTTTTTTTTTTTTTTTTTTTTTTTTTTTTTTTTTTTTTTTTTTTTTTTTTTTTTGTCTTTTTGAGACAGGGTCTCACTGTGCAGTTCAGGCTGGCCTTGAGCTCACTTTTGTAGCCCAGGCTGGTCTCGAACTCGCACTGATTCTCCTGCCTCAGCCTCCCGAGTGCGGGGATTACAGGCATGCGCCACCACGCCCGGCTCAGAAGTTGTTTTTCAAAAGATCAAAAAAATTCAACCAACAGCAATTTGAGGTTAAACACAGCACAGTAATATCAAGCACACAAGCACCAAATCTCAACCCAGGAGAAAGAGATAAACTGAAAGTCTCAGTGTTGAGTAAAGAAATTAAATCACTAGCCAACAGCCTTTTCGCAGGGAAATCTACAGCCCAAAGTTTTCCCTGGCGAAGTCTACATGACCTTTATGGATAAAGTAGCACCATCCTACATTTTAAAAGGAAGGAGAAAACAATTTGAAGTAGAGATTATAAAGCCATCATTACTCCAATATGAAAACCATATGAAGACATTACAAGGAAAGCACCAGCCAGTGCTCCTCACAATTAGACGTAAAAATCGTTCGTGACGTTGTAGCGAATGAAATTCATGAGCATACACAAAGGGTACAATCGTGACCTTGTGAAGTGGATCACAAAATTAGTTTCATATATGGAAATTAATCAAAGTGAGTCATCATATTAAGAGAAAGAAAAGGAAAGCCCACATGACCTTCTCGGTAGATGTAAAAAAAGAATGTATTAAAAATGTTTAAGTCCACTCCCAGTAAAAACTCTCAGCATGGGCCGGCCTCATTGCTCAGCGGACTAAAGCGTCTGCTTAGTCAGAGTGCATGGCGGCCGGGGTTCGATGCCTGGTATGCCATGCTGGCCCCACCCGAGGGGCGAGCTGAGATGGTGATGAAGACTGGGCGTGGTGGTGCACATCTGCCATCCCAGCGCTTTGGGAGGCTGAAAATAGGAGAATCACTGTGAGCCCGATCTAAGTAGTGCGACCCTTTATCCCCTGTACTAAACACATAACAAACAAAACAAAACAACAACAAATAAAATGCTCAGCAAAACAAGAGCGACGCTCCGTGATACAACAGAGGACGTCTATGGAAACTTCAGCGGTACCAGTCCACTGAGTGGAAAGGCTGGAAAGATCTGGGAAAATGTGTCGGCGCGCCAGAGACAAAGCGAGGAATAGGCAACAGATATGCAAATCTAGTAAGATGGAAAGCGAGAACTAAAATTGGCTTACCTAGCAGACTCCACGGTGACGTGGAACATTCTACAGAATCTATAAACCAGCTATTTATAACAGATGAGATTAACTAGATCGAAGCAAAAAAAGGTCAATGAAAATAATCTGCATTTCTACATATGAAGAAAGCAAACTGGAACTTGATTGCAAAAGGTATTATTTATAAGACCACCAAAATGTGATAGATTTTATTAGTTCAGGACCTGCTCATTAAGGAGTGTAAGATATTTTTGAGAAAAAAACAATCTAAATAAATGGAAAGATAAACTATGCTCATTGCTTAGGAGATTTCAGATGAAGACTATATGATAATTGTGGTGATGCCAGCCAAATTCCTAGTCATTTTTTCCCCCACAAACTCATAAACTAATTCTAAAGCATAACAGAAGGGCAAAATATTTAAGTGGCAAAAGCAATGCTGGAAAAAGAGACTTTATGTTAGGCAACTGAAGACATTACATAGCTGAAATGATGGCAACCGTGCACTATTTGCATAAAGACACAGAATACCGTCTCCACAAATTGACCCATATGGATACAGTCAACCAATCTTTTACAAAAAATGTTAAAGTAATTCAGTGGAAGAAGGAAGAGTTTTCAATAAATTGTCCTACAACGTTTGAATATCCATATGTAAAGCAATGGATCTAGAGATTTCCCTCACACCATGTGTAAAAAGTAGCTCATGAAACCCATTATTCTGTATAACCAGTATGTACTAACTAAAACAGCTAAATTATAAAGTTTCTGGAAGAAAACAGGAGAAATTATGCATAGTTTGTGTATAGCAAAGTTTATGTAAGATGAAGTCTTTATGACTTAAACACTCACTGTTCTTTTTTTTAATGACAAATAGAAAATAAAAGAAAGCTGGACGTGGTGGTGCAGGCCTGCAACCCTGGAACTTGGGCAGCTGAGGCAGGAGGATCATAGCGAGTAGGTGGCCTACTGGGCTAGATAGTGAGTTTGAAGCCAGCCTGTGTTACATAGCAAGACCATCTCAAAAATGAAACAAAACAAAACAGAACAAAAAAAGAAAAGGAAAAAAAAAAAACTTTCAAAAACACCAGAATGAAATATACATGGAACAACTGATAAACTAGACTTCATCAAATTGAACTTCTGATTTTCAAAACACTGATAAGAAAATGAAAAGTGGAACTATAGATGGGGGGTGGAATATATATATATATATATATATATTCAAATAATATAGAAATCTCTTAGAACTCAATTACACAAAGTCAACCTAATAAAAATGAGTGCCGGACTTAAACAGACTCACTGAAGATGGCAAATGAGAATATGATGGCTAACAATATGCCAACACCCACAGTCACTGGAAATACGCAAACTAAGGACCACAGAGATAACTCAGTGGACAAAGCACCTACTTAGGCAAGCACAGGGACAGTGCTTGATCCCCAGCACCACATGCCACCCCAGCCCTGGCACTGGGCACACTGAGTTGGCCACCAAGGCCAGGTGTGGTGGTGCACACCTATAATCTCAGCGCTGGGAAGGCTGAAAATAGGAGGATCACTGCAAGCCCGAGCTGCATAGTGAGACCCTGCACCCAATATGTAAAAAATGATAAAAAATCCATTAAAAATATATAAAAAATGAGAAATATGCAAATGAAAAAACACTATGACATTCTTACAAGAGCTAAACGAATAGACAAATAAATGTGGTATATCCATACAGCAGAATATTAAAAGGCAAGGAAATTCTGCAATATGCTCTAGCAGGGAGGAAATTTAAGAACACTGTGGCTGGTGAAATGAATCACAAAAAAGATGAATACTGTACAACTCCATGATATGAGACAGAGAAGACAGAGAAGAGAGAGAGAGAGAGAGAGAGAGAGAGAGAGAGCGAGCAAGCATACAATGGCTATTGCCAGCAGCTGGGGTAAGTGAGAATTTGGCGTGATCATGTAATGGGTCCAGTTTGGATTAGATATGGAAGCGTTCTGGTGACAGGGGTTGGTGGTGAAGTTGACACGACATTATGGAAGTGCTTAATGTGGTTAAACTACTCTGAAGTGGTCACGGCGGTGAACTCCATGGTATGGGAACTTTAACATAATAAAAGCAAACCGAGCAACACACCCTGAGATATCACACTCTTTAGAATGGCCATGACAGAAAGTACTGAACAAGCCGTGGAAAAACTGAAGCCTTCCTCCTTGATGGAGGAGAAGAGGAATTCTGACAGCCACTTGGCGAAGCAAATGGATAATTTCCCACTTTGTACTCACACTTGCCAGAGCAGCCAGCCGTCCACTCCATCCCCGAGCCGTCAGTGTCCACAGCAGCCCTCTTCCCACTTGCCAGTAACTGGCAAGAGCTGTGAGCAAGCGACAGCCACAGGATGGAGTCTCACTGGCTGTGAGCAGGAATACTCTACTGAGCCACACAGAGCACTGGAGAACGTGGGGCAGAGTAAAGGAAGCAAGCCGCGGAAGGCACCGCGCTGAGTGACTTCAATTCAATCAAGTTCTAGGGTGGGAAAAACTGCCGTGCTAGAAACCACGCCAAGGTCGGGGGCCAAGGTTGGCGAGGATGGGCTGACGGTCATAAAAGCATCCTCGAGAGCTCTTCAGGGGAATGGAGCGCTCTCTAGCGCCTTGCGGGGATGGTTCAAGACTACACACACCCGTTGGAACTCACTGAACTGCATCCTGAAACTGATTACCTTATAGAATGCAAACTATACCTGAGTGAAACTTAGCCCCCAAATTTCATGCATTTTTTTTTTGCAAGATATTTAATATAGAGTCTACAGAGTCTCACTACACAGATGGGACTTGTAGTGATCCTCCTGTTTTCAGCTTCCCAAGCACTAGGATTAAGAGCACGTGCCACCGCTCCCAGTCTTAGGCAATGCCTCAGTGTGCCCCCCAGGGGGTGGGGCTGTGCAGCATGCCAGGGATCGAACCCCCAGCTCCTGTGTCTGCCTAAGTCGGCATGTTAGTCCACTGTGCTATCTGGCCAGCTCCCAAATTTCATTTGAAAGCATCACTGTGCAGTTCGCTGAGGGATACCTAACTGCAAGGAGAGGAACATAATGTATACTGACCTCTATGGTTCTCAGGTAACTGGTTCACCCTATGATACCAGCAATCTCAATGGCATTTAGGATGACTGTGTGCTTGAGGGAGTAAAAGTGCGGCTGGAGTAATGGGAATCTTTGAGATACAGAATCCAAGCATCATCTCAGAGGCTTAGAGGTTGCACGGGAAGTTCCAGGCAAGCTTGTTTTATGCAGAAGGATTCAAATTGATAGGTGTACACATACTTACATACACTTACTTATACATGTATATTCATGCACACACCTATGTATACACATTTTAAATGACTCTTGCATTAATTAAGAAAAAAAGCAGGGATTGAAAAAATAGTCCTGGGCCAGCCTGATGGCTCAGCAGACTAAAGCACCTGCTTAGGTAGAGTGCAGTGGTCGGGGCTTGATCCCATGTGTCCTGTGCTGGCCCTGTACACAGGGCGCACTGAGGTGGCAACTGAGACTGGGCGTGTGGTGTGCACCTGGAATCCCAGCACTTTGGGAGGCTGAAAACAGAATCATTATAAGTCCAATCTACATAGTGAAACCCTGTAGACCCTTATAGATCCTGTCCCAAATACAGAAAGAAAATAAAAGAGGGGGAGGGAAGGAAAGAAAAAAGAAAAAATACTCCAATACTGCTGCACAGGGTCAACTATAGACCATCAGCTTGCTCATGAAGCCAGTCTCCTCCTCAGGGACAAATGTAGCACAGACACATCAACACAGGGATGCCCCAGAAGACTTAGGCATGCATCTGCCTATCACATGCACTGAGGCTGTCCGTGCCAAGGAGCAGGGAGGGTTCCTCTAAGACCCACACATCCAGTGTCTCATGCCCCCTCCCCAGGATGGTGTCCAAACTGGACTCCCTCAGCCCTCCCTTCCTCCTGGTCCCTTCCCTTGAGACTCACAAGCTAGGAACCAGGGGTGCATGCCCATCTCACACTTAGGCCCTTAGGACCTTACCTGTCTGTCCAACCACCCAACAGCTTCCACCTCTCACTGCCAGAGCCCAGGAGCCCTGTCTGTTCCGTGGCCACCTCCCTCCTGGCGGGTTTTGTCAGCCCTGTATGGGTCTCTTTGTTTTCCCTCACTGTCTTTTCTTCTCTTCTTCTTGGCAGCTAGATGGGTCATTGAAAAATGTCAGTGTGTGTCCAAACATTTAAGCAATGTCTGCCTGCTCCCTGCTGGACTGTGGAGCGCACAGGTTCGTCATCTTCACGGGTCTTAGGATAATACCTGGCACACAGTAGGCAACTTCCATGGGAGGGTGAACTGATCCCTGAGATAAAGGAAATGAAGACACGACGTTGAATCCTTTGAATCGACATCAGGTTTGCAGGTGCTTAGATCTAAGACAGAGCTGCCGCTTCCGATCACTTCAGTTCAGGAGAAGGTCTTTGAAGTTAACAGCTTCTGTGTGTGTGTGTGTGTGTGTGTGTGTGTGCATGCGCGCGCACACACAGACACACACACGCGCGGGCGCACAACTGCCCGCATGCACATATTAGCTCTCTGCCTGCTCCTAGGTCTAAGGTTTTCTAATGTGGCACCCACCAGGGAATATTGACAGATCAGCTCTTTGTTACCAGGCAGCACAACAGAAGGGCATTATTATCAACTCCTCTTTGTGGACCACTTATTGTGAGCCAGGATTGTGCAGGCTGTGTACACCACTGCTTACACACCAGTGTCATTCCATCAGAGGTCACTCGTCATACCCCTTGGCAGAGGATACAGCTGAGGTCCAGAGTGGTCATTGAATGTGCCCAAAGACACATAGCTGGCAAGTGGCAGAGGTAGACTTTGAGCTTTGGTAGCTAACTCCAGCACACAGTCATTTTTCATCTTTATTTCATTCCAAAATATATCTGTATTGGTTCCTCAACATTAGTCATAGGCTTATAGCTATGACAAGCAGATCGTCTATAAGAAAATGTTACTGACCTAGAAGAATCAAGAGCTATTGGCAGAGATCTGGCGCGGAGGAGCAGGAGAGCGTGCACAAGTGGGTCCGCTGGGAGCAGCCTGGGCTCCCCAGGCCTGTAGCGGTGGCAGAAAATTTAGGTCATCCAGAGAAGTACAGGAAAGATAAAAAGGATGGTGGAGGTGAGTGAGATCCGGGTGGAAGCTTGCTGCATCTGCCTCACGTGAGGGCCCCGAGCTGCCCCTGGGCTCAGCATGGGCTGCTGAGCACCCTGGCGACTTCGTTCCCACCATCAGGCAGCCAAGTCCCCGAGCACATTCCCAGCCCACGCCATTCTCTGTCTCCACCAGCAGCCCTCTGGGGGACACGTGGACTTGGAGAGTGACTGAGGCAGAAGCTTCAGAATCCGCCTGAGAGCAGGCCCATCCCATAGGTCCGTGAGAAGGGGGCGTCACTGTCCTTCACCCATACCTTGCTACTTTTTCCCTTGGCCCACACTGGCTGGTCAGGGTTTGGGGGAATTTGTGTTTTCTTCACTGGAAGGAAAAGGAAATGGCCCTCCAGAGACTGCATGTGCTGAGGGCTGGCTCACCAGCCTGCGGTGCTGGGGAATGTGGGACCCAGAGCAGGCGGAGCCTTGCGGAAGGAGGTTGGGCCTCGGCCGTGCCTCCTCCTTTCTTCCACCTGTTTGCTTCCTAGGATCTGAGACGTGAGCCGGTCTGCACACTGCCGCCATGATTGGCAACCTCCCCACAGGCCCAGAGCAACGCACCAGGGAATCAATGCCTCCAAACCTGTGAGATGACGTAAACTTTTCCTGGTTGGAAGTTGATACCCTCAGGTACCTGTCACAGCAGCCCCAGGCTGACTAATACAACAAACTGCAACAGGGGGTGTGAGGAAAGACATCCCTCTCGCTTCAAAAGGAAACTTGCTCCTCAGGAATCCACAGCCCCTCTCACTTAGAAGTCAGGGGAGGCTGCACAGCAGGTAATCTGCTCTACTTCTCAGGGAAAGACATTCCACAGAATGTTGGGCAGCCGGGCAGCATTATCAGAGAGATGCCGGGAGGAGGGACGGAGTGTGCACGCTCGTGAGTGCATGTCTGTGTAAACGTGAGTGTGAACATTTGTGAGTGTGCTGTGTGCATGCGTATGTGAACCCAAGCTCATTACTGGTGTTAGAGTAAATCTGGGGCCATCCACATGCCCACAAACTGTGGGCATGGCCATGACTATGTGTCAATAGAACTTTATTTATAGGCACTGAAATTTCAATTTTCTTTTTTGCTAATTTCCTTTTGTTAGGAAGTACTACTATCCTGTTGGAAATGTAATACCATACCCTTAAGTGAAATAAATCAGACCTACATATGCAAGCATCGTATTGTCTCCTTAGTGTAAGAACCCGAAAGAGTAAATAAAATCTGAAGGGCAGAATAGATACTGTGAAAAGGAATGAGTCAGTCTAAAGGGAAAGAATTAGTGAGATAAGACAGACAGGAGAGGGAATAAGGGAAAGAAATACATCTATTTATGTAAGCGGGATTGTTTGGGTAACTACTGTGGATTTCTGCTAGTCTATGGAAAGGAACAGTTAATATTAGTTTTGCTTTTGTCTTCTTTTCTCATTTTTTTTGTTTCTCTCTTCTTTATTTCTTATAATTTTTCCCCTTTTTTCTTCCCTTTTCCAAATTTGCATGCATATATCTGATAACCTGAACAACTCATTTGAAGACAATGCTATACAATAGAAAAAAATATTACTGAATTCATATCATTTTGCCTAATGAAATTCTGCATAATTTCTAAGCTTTTATTACTATTTGTATTCTCTTTTTAAAAATAAGAAAATGTAATAGAAATCATTGTTCAGTCAAGGGCTATACTAAAGCAGATAGAGAACAGGAAGTGATCTAAAGCCAAACGTTTGACTTATATCATTCTAGGAATTGAGCTCATTGGGGATTTAAAAAAAAAAAAAAGGAACTGTTCAAACTTTATGTAGCAAAATTGCCCTTGTGACATCTCTCTTGAGTCCTGGAGTGGTATCATATCATGGATAATGTTCTGCAGTGCAGGGACAATCCTCATACCAGGGGGTCAAGTGGCAGATTAATCCTAGGAGTGCCTACACATGGCCATTTTAATTAACACCTACATTTAATTGACAACGAATAGCCAGCAGGCTTTTCTGCTTAATAAAACAAACACTTGATTCATTTGAAGAAGGATGAGGTTTTCTTTAATTTCCTTCAAGAAAAACAGTAACCCTATGTGTCCCCACAGAGCGACGGGAAGAGATGTATCCATTGGATAATGTTTAATTAAAGGCGAATGAACCCTCACTAGCTAAAAGGTTTTTCTTAGGAGAAAGGTCTTAAACTGTTAACACGTCAATATGTTCCTGTCCATTAGGCTTCCCCAGGATGACAAGCGTGGCCTTAATGGCAATTTCAGGGAAGGGTATTTTTTGTATCCTCAGGACTCTTGAGCAATGAGGTCTTGGAAACCATGGAAACTTCCCTGGAGGAGGTATGTGTGTGTGGGGTGAAACTTCAACTGCAGCTCTTAATGACAAATCATTACCTGGGGTTGTCAAAACAGGTTACAGAAGCCGGCAGTGTGCAGGGCCAGTGTGCAGAGCTGGTGCACGAGGCCCGGAGCTCCTTACACCAGCCAAGGTCGTGCAAAGGCAAGCAGGGAAGCAGGCACATGGAGGCCTCCGCACATCACGCCAGGCACGAGGATTGTTTTTCTAATTCTCATAATGACCAAAGAAGCAGGCGCTGCAAGAACCAGGATGTCACCCTCAAAGATGCCTTCCAGACAGCAAACCTGCTCCCAGCTGCAGGCAATTAAGAAACAACAAATCCTGAAAAGCTGATCTTCCTCCCTAAAGGCAGGATGCAAATTTTCTCTTAAGGGAGATAATTCTATGTTCTTGCCAGCCCAGAGAGGAACCGGAGAAGTCTGTAATCAAACTTCCCACATCTATGAACATACTTACCTCCCTACGCCCCACCCACCCCTCTGTCATTTCTCCACATATTGATTGTTTTTCACGGAAGACACTAAATAAACTGGAGCTCAGCTACCTCCCCGAAGTCATTCTTTTCCCAGCTATCTGCCATGCATTTGTAAAATACAGGTACTAACAAACTGCAGTTTGTTTTCTCTGGGCGTTTTCCCAGTTGTTTGCAATAGAGGCCCTCAGCTAAAACTTAGAAAAATAAAAGAAAAAAGAATTTTGCTGTTTGTTATGGCCACCCAAAGCCTCATGCAGTTGTGGGGTGGCTCCTGGAGTTTGTGACTGATTATTGGGCATCTGGGTGCCACACCTGCCCTAGGGCAGGTAATCTGCATCACAATATAAGGAGGGAGAGAGACTGGCCAGTTACCTGAGCTGCTGCCACTCCCTTGGTTCTTTGCTCTCTGCTCTTTGCCACCACCATGAAAGGTAGCTCTCTGCCCTGTTCCAGTCAGCCTTGGAGCCAGCTGAGTATGAACTGAAACCTCCACTAACTGTGAGCCAAATAAACCTTTCCATCCTTCATTTTGACTGTTACGCATTTGTCCCAGCAACAAGAGAAGAGTAACCAAGATATCATTCATGTTGGCAAGTTTGTGTTCTTTCACGATTCATAGGTTGAAGCCTAATTTCCAATAGGACAGTACTAGCAAGTGGAAGCTGAGGCTGGAGGTTAGATCATGAGTGGTAGAGTCCTCCGGAACGGGACCACCTGTCCTTCTCTAAAAGAGGCCCCGGATCACTGACCTGCCACTTCCACCATATCAGCGTATAGGGAGGCGGCTCCACCCTCTCCAGGCATGTTGCCTGCCAGCACTGGGACTTCCCAGCCCTCAGAAATGTGAGAAACAAGTTTCTGCTATTTATAAGCCACTCAGTTCATGCTTTTTGTTGTGTTATAGTAGCATTATAGACTCCCAAGCTAGGTAGAAATGGTGTAGGCAGTCAGATAGGCCTAAGCCTGGAGAAAGCCAGGGGAAAGGTGAAATGCTGGTCACCTGCAACTAGAGACACATCTGTTAGAGACCAGGCCTCATGATAAGCATGATATGACCAGGTCTCAAAAGACAAACAGCAGACCTAATGGGCCTAGATAGATTATCAGTCACCCCGGTGGGGGAACAAGACATCGAAAGTCATCATTTCCTAGAGGGGTTCTTTGCTCTTTCCACACACCCTTGATACATGGTTCCCTTCCCTGTAACTGGATCCCTGTTACCTATGGGACTATACTTGTATCCCTATTGCTAAATCATAACTGTAACCTGTGCCATACCCATATGCGCACTGCACTATGAAATTCAGGACCCCTATAAAGTGGGGTTCTCAGGCAACCCATGTGGACACCCCCCCCCCGTTTCTCTAACAGCAACTTTCTATCCTCTCAATCAATATCTTTTTCTTCTAAACCTCTGGTGTTCCTAGAATGCATTCTTGGATATTCAGAGAACAGGAACTTGGTATATCAGGCATCTAACAAATCGTGAGCTATAATATTTCCCTTCTCTCATATTAGGAGGGTCTGGTATCTCCCCTATAACAGTAGTCCATCTTAATAGACTACTGTCAGTGTCCTACTAGTCCAGCCTAAATGGACCAAGATAGCTATTTTTCCCTCTCCTATAGTACTACTAATATTTCTGTGTCCTATGTGGAGAAACATGTTCAGAACTTAGGCATGGCTCACCCCAAATCTTTCCACAAAGGCCTACTGAAGACCTGTGGCTGCCAGTCACTAGGCCAGGGGCTGTGAGTAGAGCCCAGATTGAGCGAGGGAAACAGGCAACGAAACAGCCACACCGACGTGTACGTAATTATGAACGGTGACAGCCACAAGGAAGGAAAAGCGCGGGGTGAGTGCGGGAGGAGCCAGTGAGACGGGGTAACGTGTCCTCCCTCGATTGCTTGGCTACACTGAACAGGACAAGATGGAACAAGCGCACACTGCTTCCGAGGGCTGCCAGAACAAACGGTCACAACTGGCAGCTCAACACAGCAGAAAAGAAGTCTGTCCTGGTTCCGGAGGCCGAAACGCCAAAGTTAGCAAGTCAGCAGGATACGCTCCTCTCGAGGGCGCTGAAGGAGAATGGCTGCCATGCATCTGTCCCAGCTGCTGAGGACAGCTGGCAACCTTGGCATTCGCTGGCCTGTAAGTCCATCCTGCTTGCGCCTTCAGCTGGCATCTCTCTTGTGTCTGTATCCCTGTTGTTTATCCTCCTCTAAGCACACTTGGCCTCTTAGATGAGGGTTCCCCATCAACGACCTCCTCTGAACTCTGATTGCACCTGCAAAGACTGCATTTCCAAATGAGAGTCCATTCATAAGGACTCAGGTTTAGGATTTCAAACTACCTTTGCGGGGGAGCACCTTCTACCCCATAACAACTGTCTGCAGCGCCTTCTTGGCTTTGAGTTGTTTATTTCTCTTCAGTCTTCAGGGTCACTTTGGAACCTACAGGGAGCACTGCAAGGTTGATCTTCTCGGTCTCAGAAAGCAAGCCAACCTCAATCAAATAATGATTGGTTTTAAATACTAAGAGTCAGAGAGGGACGAGAGAAGACCCTGTATAGGAGACCCATTAGTCTCTCAGTGGTCCCCAGGAGAAAATACCGAGAGGATTCAGAAAATAAAGACAAAGGATAATAGTGGAGGGTCAGGCGGTGGACCGTGCCTGAGAGGCAAAGGTCCCCAGAACAACAGTAGGGGCATTTATTTATACCTTTGCAAAGTTAAAAGACACAACGTTGCCTAGCAACTAATACACCACAATATCCAAACAGGATGCGTTTTTTTTTTTTTTTTTTTCTTTTCCTTTTCTCTTTTTGAGACAGGATCTTGCTATGCAGTTCAGGCTGGCCTTGAACTTACTTTTGTAGCCCAGGCTGGTCTTGAACTCGCATCGATCCTCCTGCCTCAGTGCTGGGATTACAGGTGTGCACCACCACGCCCAGGCAGTTTGACTGCTTCAGGCTATGAGACCCCATCCTGCCTACCCACGTATGTTCAGTTTCCAACTTTAGTGGCTCCCAGCCACCCTGTAGGAAGTTCTTCTGAGAAACATAGCATTTTCCTTCTAGTAGTCTCCATCTCAACTGTGTGTTTTGCCCTCTCAAAACCAAAGGGGTCTGTAAAATTCCTTTCACAAGTCCCCAGAGCGATTGTTCTTTATGAGCATTGCTTGCACAAGATACTTCACCACCAGCACTTGGGCTCTCTATGTGTAACAGTGTAGTGAGTGCCAAAAGGATGGAGTCCTAGGAACGGCCGAGAGCAAAGTCCAAGTAGGGACAGGCCAGCACCCACCTACCCCACAGGCTGGACTCCCAGAATGTGAGAACCTTCCCAGCCATCATAAAGTAGTCAAAAAAAGCAACCAACCAAAACAGCAACACCACAGAGAGGAGAGCCCAAGAGCAAGTGGGAAGCAAAATATGGGCTAAGAACAGGGGCTCTGAAATCAGACACAGGGGTCAGTGAGATAGCTCTTCAGTCTAAAGTGCCTGTTTAAGCAAGCTTAGGCAAGGGCAGGGGCCATAGTTCCACTCCAGGTACCACATGGCGTGCCAGCCCTGCCGTCAGGCTGAGTCAGCCAAAAAATAAATAAATAGATAGATAGATAGATAGATAGATAGATAAAATAAAGTCAGACACATAGGCATGCCAGATCAAGTTCCACCTTTGGCCAGTGTGTCTCGGGGCACAGCACTGTCTTTCTCCACTGTGGTATCACTGGCTCTAACCTACATCACTCTAGGTCCACCTCCACAGGTCCCAGCGTGGGCAGAGGCAGCCTTAGGCCCCATAGTCAACTGTGCCTTCACGACATGGGGCACTGCAAGAGCATTTAGATCAGGGTCTGTGAGCTTTTTCTCAAAAGGAATGAGTCTTCCAGACTCTGTGAACTATGCAAGCTCTGTCCTAATACCAAACTCCATCATGGCGGGGCAAGTGTGAACAGTCGTAGAGGATACCTACAGCAGTGCTTCTCAGGCAGTGTGCTTTTGCCTTTCAGAAAACACATCATTTAGGCTGGTCACGCCGGAGCTGTTTATTAATTTGCTACAGTGGACACAATGAAGCCCCACAGTCAGAGTGCCTTGGAGAGAAAGCCACTACCTCCCACAGTTGTGGAGGCCAGGGGTGGAGGTTGAAGGGTCCACCCTGATGGCCCTGCTAAGGACTGTGATGTGGAATCTGTCCTCTGTCTTCCTGTTTGCTTTTCTGCATTGCTTGACTTACAGAGGCATCATCCTGACTCTGTCTCAAAGAGGGCGCTCTCTGGGGTGTAGCCGAGGGGGATGCACCCAACTCTTCCTCCTGAGAAGCTCCCCGGAAGTGCCTCATCTCAACCAATCAACTTGCTTGGAACCTATCTGCACATTCTGAAGTATTGCGGTGGGGGGGGGGGGTCAGGACTTTAGCAGCAATGTGAAGGCACAGGATTCAACCTACAACAGGATAGCGCTGGTGCCTAGCAGCAGAAGTCAGTGATGCTACTTATCTTACCATTGTCATTCCTGCTAAGGTGGAGACAAGACCAGAAAAGGACAGAACAACTATTGGTAAAGACACTTTCCATGTTTGTTCTGAGGAGCCCTGCATCAAAGAAACTTCAGCTATTTTTTATAGGTTGACCTAAATGTGTTCTACTTAAAGTGCAAACTTTTTTCTCTCTCTCATCTTCTCATTCAATCCCCAACTCTTATCTGTACTGCTTCAATATTCTCAACAAGTTGCTTCTGGTGTTTTTTTGTTTTTTTTTTTTTTTTTTTTTTTTTTTTTTTTTTGTACCTTGATGTGTGCACAGGGAGATTAATACACCTTCTAAAGAAATTCATTTTCCCTTCTCATGCAACAAAGGCGATACACAAGAGAAATAAATCACAGGAAACAACCATAAATAGCAGAGTAAGCCCTGGCAGCAGTCGCAGGGGGCACCTCAACAGGTTCTTAGACATACCTCAGCATCGAAACCAAGTGGTAAATAAAAACTAAAATTAACATTTAAATGAACTCTGATTGCATTTGTGGATTTTCATTATTCACATGAGTAAATGCTAGACGAAAATGACCCCGTATTTATATTTAAAGTCCCTATTATACAACTACTTCGTTCAAATAATTAGTGATGAGAGACAAATACTTCCTTGCTGAAATCTTTTCAACCAAACTTTTTTTTTCTTTTAAGATCAAATAACGCAAGGTAACTGTTCTCAAGTGAAAAGGAAATAGCTGATTTTAAGTGACTGCTTTGCCTCAGTCTTGCACATCAAAGTTTCACAGGAGCCAACACAAATGAAAGCCCAGCAGCTTTTATTTCGGAGGACAGAAAAGCGCATTATCACGACTCATTTAACACCTTGATCCCTTGATGAGAAAACTGATACCCCCAATTCTCACCCCCCTGTTATGAAGGTGGGCGCAACTGGCCTGAGTCCAGCAAGACTGGACCTGAGCTGGAGGACTCCATGTCTGGGCTTTGCCTGATGGAGAGTCCTGATTGTGACCATTCCTTACCATTGTCCTTGTCCTTTGTCCCTAGCTGAACAGACTACGGAGTACCTGTGTTATCAATTGTGTCGAAATGTCACCCCCAAAGCCTCATGCAGTCATGGGGGACAGGCTTTTCAGAGGTGGCTGAATCTAGAATTTGTGATTGCTTCATGATCCAACACTGGGATTCAAGATGTGAGCGTTACCCCTGCCCTAGGGCAGGTAATCTGCGGACAATTTAAGGGACAAGGAGAGGGTTGGCCTCGCTTTCCCTCGTCCCATTGTTGACTTTATTGTCCCCCACTGCCATGAGCAGTTGCCCCTCTGCCACATCACCCTGCATTAGAGCCAGCCCATCATGGACTGAAACCCCCACAACCTGAGAGATAAATACACCTTTCCTCCTTTATCCATGAGTATCAGGTATTTTGTCTGAGCAGAGAGAGAAAAGTAGCCAAGGCAACCTGCAACTCTAGAACTCTGAACTCCTCCCCACAACTACAGCAGGCTCTCCTGAGGTCCTTTCCCAGGAGAGGGTCCTACCACTGAGGGATGGGCAGGGTACCAAGGCTCACAGAGGGTGTGGACAGACATTGGGTCTGCATGCCAGGATGTCCATACATGGGGTAAGGGGGCAGGGAGCTAGGGCTGACAGAGAGAGAGTACAGGGCAAGAGTTGCTTCTCTCCCCCTGGCAGACTGTGCAGGAGCCCAGATCTTTCAAACCCGGCTCTCAGGTCCCTGTGGGGAGCACTTGCAAGGTAAGAGGATGGAACATTTTCAACTAATACTTCCCCAGCCTTACAGGGAGCTCGGAAGTATTGAGACCCAGGCACGTGGGTCTCCTTTAGTGCTGGAGCCATCAGGAGCCTAAACATTACAGGGGAGTCCTTACAGATGTATTAGCAGGCTGAGGGTAAGACTGAGGCCAAAAGTGTTTTGTTCTGTTTTTAGAACCTTCACCCATAAATAAATGAGGATTTGAATGCCTTCTGTGCCCGATCCCTACATGATCCACGATACATGTTTTCCCTGGATACGCCAGCATTCTCAGCCACTACCTGATTTCTCAGCTCTGCTGGCAAAGGCTCCTTGTCCCTGGTCTCTGGCCCTGCCATCTTGGGGGGCTCTCACATCTGAAAAGCACTACAGGAAGCGATGCTCTCCCCTGATACTTTCTCATGCCTGAGAGCATCAGCCCAGCCCAGGGAATCAAAAATTACCCACCAGCCACACTCAGGGGACTCGTGTTTGGACCCTCACTCGACACCTCACTTGCTTGCTGTGAGGCTCTAGGCAAGCTGTTCCACTGCTCTAGCCTTCTAATCCTCTCTGTTAAACAGTGGGACAACCCTCTTCTTAGCATCCATGACATTCAAGTAAGGCAGGCTCTGTAGGGTCTTTAGAATGTCGGTGAATCTTGCGTAGTTCAATAACACTTTGATATCAATGGCCAAATCCCATAAGATAGTGCACGCAGCCCGAGACTTGGAGAGCAGGTGGTTGGTGGGCAGAAGTGTGACCTTTTGAATAAGCGGATATACTCATTGTGAGTTTCCAATTATTTAAGATGTTCAATAGCAAATGTTATTTCTATTATAAATTATGGTGGCCAAAGAGCTGTAGAAATGGATTTTCTTACAATGGAATGAAAAAGGGGCACCGTTGCGATCCTCATCATTAAATCCTAATGCCATCGCTACTTAACTTCGCACCGCCTGCCTGCCTTCAAATTATCCTCGCACATAAACGCTGTGTTTTCACCGCCACTGAATTTATGGTACCTCTTCGATGAGGGTGTCCTGGAATGAGTTGCCTCCCTACTCGCAGTGATGGATTTGTGAAATTCCTTAGAAGCAGAAGGCAAATTCTGTGGTCAATCAACTGTGCATGGTTTTGCTCAGCGTTTGAAAATAAATAAGAAATAATCCATTGACTTACTTCGCTGATATTTTCCACTCTTTCCTCCTTCTGTCCTACTTGATCAAATGCCTGGGCCATTAGCAGCAGACAGTTAGCTGGAGAGCTTGGCTGACACCCCCAGGAGACCTCAGCCTTCTCTCAGGTTTTCCATGGCTTGAGGTTGATAAGGCATGAACAGCCAGGACTAGCCACGCCAGCAAAGGTTTTGTTCCTTCCCCCTAGGCCATCTCTCCCCTAAATGAAATCCTCTGCCCTTCAGCAAACACATTTTGAAAACTAAAAATGGGAGATTAAAAAAGATGAGTTATGCTAAGCTTGAAAAGATCAAGGTTTCCGTGTTTCCTTTGCCTGGAATTAGGTCTCCAGCATTTCCGAAAGCCAGTTAAATCTTGCAGGTAACATGGCCCCAAATAACAGACCAGCATCATGGGGGTTTATTTGTACAGTAGTGATGACTTGGTGTTTGCAGTTCCATCAGTTATGGAGTCAACAGGCATTACTTTGATGGCGTGAGTAAAAGCTTTCAGAGTCCCAGGGCACCGCGCGTGAACTGCAACCTTAAACCTTCCACCACCTCTTCCGTTAGGTAACTGTGGTGATTCGGAAGACATCATCACTGAGCGTACACATTTCGTCTTGAAACCTTGCTACCAACATTGCACAATTATTCCACTTGACATGCATGAAGGACAGGCCGGCCCTCACCTGGCTCAGTAGTGCAAACTGCAGAGCCACTTACCAGGTTCTTTCTCGTCCTGTTTACCTAAAGGAGCTCCTGGGTCAATAATGAAAGCCAGCAGCAGACAATTAACTGGAGACCTTGGCTGACAACTACGCTTCATGGGTAAACACAAAACCTTGAAGACTGAGTCCCGTTCCTGGAGGGAGAAGTTCCATCTGTGACAGGAATGAAAGGGCTGTGGAAGTCCTTGAAACCCTTTTCTCTTCAAAACCGTTTTCTTACTCCAGCCAGCCATGACACCCATCTTCCACTTACTGTATCCCAGAACGTCACAATGAGAATCTCTGGTGGGTCAGGTCGTTTGGTTGTAAACACTGGCTGGAATGCTGGAAGCGCCTGGGATTCTTTTATTTAAAACACATTCCCCTGACCCTACAGCTAATTTACCTAAAGCCTTCTGAGGTGTAGGCTGTGAATTTTTAAAATATTTCCCTGGTAGGTTCTGAGATGGCTTCTGGGGTACCTTTCCTAGTGGGTGCTTTAGGACCCACAGTGTCGGGCACACAGATTCGAAGCACCATCAGCAAGTGGCACCTGAACTCACTCGTAAGGGACCACTGCTTCCAAAAGCTCTTCATGTAAAGTAATTGATCAGAGGAGAGCCCCTTTCTCTCAGGACTCAATATGGAGGGAGGTGGGTAGAGCAGCTAACATTTACAAGATGTTTCTCCTCTGTGTATATGCGTTTGGAAATTCAGTTATTTCAAGAGCATCAACATTGCTTCTTTGCTCTACAGGGCCAAGGGTGACGTGGCCGCTCAGGGCTCTAGCTCCAGGATCCAGGCTTGACTAGGGAACACTTTTGAGGGACCTGGAAAGAGCTGACTCATTTAGGAATATGGTCCAGGTCAGGCCAAACTCAGAAGGTTTCCCTGCAACATTGGTTTGTGGAAACTCCTCTTCAGGCTGGGATCGTTAGCTCAGAGAAAAATGATGAAGGTCACCACATGGAGTAGGCTGGCCTGGAAGGGAAACTGAGGCAGAGAGACTGAAATGGCGCACAGCCGGGTCCTGACTATGTGTGTGGAGCCATGGAGCAGCTGTGCTGCCTCTGGATTGCCCAAGCGCTTACAGGCCCTGCTGTCATCTATGTTCTTTCTTGGTTGAGTTGGGTTTGGCCCTTCAGAGGAGGCCGGGATGCCTAGTGAATCAAACCCAGAAGCCAGGAAGCAGCATGGCGAGGCCAGGGCAGAAGCAGGGAAAGAGCAAGGTGTGTGTAACTAGTGCTAATGAAGTCAGCCCGAGCCCCTTCTCTGGAGGGGGTTGCAGTCCAGCAGGAGACACAGACACAGTGAGACAGCATGTGTACTTTGCGGGGGTCAACACGCGGACAGGAGCTGGTCAGAAATCCGGGCCTACTTCTGCAACTGTGAGCATCATGAAATAACTTTCGAGCTTTATTCTCTTCACCAGCACATCTAAGACAGCTGTCACCAACTTCTCCAAAGAATTGGGAAGGACTGTCATCCCCATATAGTAGAACCCACTTAAGGAAAGGACGTGGAAGAGTGCTTTCATTCATTCAGTAAATGTGTGTTCAGTGCCCTGGGCACCGAGGGAAGCCACAGGGATGTAATTGTGGACGGGATGGAGAAGGCCTCTGTGCTCATGGGTCTGACTCTCCTTGGGGGGGTGTTAGGGAGGAGTGGGAAAACATAAATAGTCTTGGATAGTGATTTCTAATACAGAATAAATGAAACTGGGCAATATGATAGTCACCCAGTAACTTGCGTATCAGTCTATTTTCTATGGCAGTAATGAAGTACCTCAGGATAGATGAGTTAAGAAGAAAAGAGGTTTGCTTAGCTTACAGTTCTGGAGGTTCAAGGGTGTGGCAAGGCTTAGCTATGATGAGGGCTTCATGGCAGAGGGTGTCCCAGTGATGGCAGTTTGTGTGCAAGAGACAGATTGCCCCCCCCCCAACAGGAAGCCAGAATAAGAGGAAAGACCAGCTTGAGTTTTGGCCTAGTAGCTTATTATGTGACAGAAATGATACAGGTTCTGTGAGAAATCAGTCTCCTCGCTCTTCTGAGGCAGCACTCACAGGGGCCTCCCAGTAGCCCTCACCCCTCCAGCATGGCCTCCCTAGGGACCAAGTCTTAAACATGTGATCCCTGGGTAAGAAGCCATGTGCAAACCACAGCCTTAGGGCTCGGGGCAGAGAAGAAGCCTTGAGCCCGGTGGTCAAGGAAGGCATTTTAGAGCAGGCACCATTTATACCAAGTCAGCTTATTATTTGCTCAACACAGGAGGGAAATGAAGAACCTTCAGCATGAGGAGCAGCGCCTTGGCTGAACTTCCAGGTGAAGGTTCTAGAGCATTTGCGAATCCGAGTGTGGAGACACTGCTATTCAAGGGGCAGAACTCCTTGGCCAGAAGGCCACTTAACACAGCAACCAGCCGGAGAGGTCACAGGAAGAGTGACACACAGAATTCTGCCAAAGATCTCTGATAGTTACCCAAAGAGCTTGGCAGCCCCGATGCATTCTGGGATTGAAAGCCAGAGGAGCAATGTAATGCATGGGTAAGCCAAATGCACCACAGCTTGGATCCCTTCTGCAACATTTCATGAGGTTTCAGGGGCCAAGAAGCAGGCTCTGACCATAAAATATACAGATTGCTCTTCTGCCCAGAAAAACAAAGCCATGCGCCATTGTCCCCGGAGCACAAGGCAGCAATACCCCCTCCCCCAGAAATGGGAAGAAGAAGTCATGAAGCCTTTTTGCCTTCTTCTTTGGCGATCAGTCCCTAGCTTCTTGGCCACAGAGATGTAGACTGACAGGAAAGCACCAAGCCCACCTCTTAGATATCGATCCTCAAATAAGTTCAGTGGACTGTGGATTAGCTGCCCGGGCTGGAACCTACTAACGGAATTGGGAGTTGAGCTCTTCACTTTTATGTGCTACTTGAAGCAGCTTTCCCTTGGGGTTTCTCTTTTTTAATGCATTTCTGATTCGTTGCAGGATTTTAGTATAATGGTAGCTTATGTGTGCTTAGAAAGATAGAGCAAGAAAGAAAAACAAAAGATTAAACTCGTGCTTTTAGCTTTCAAAGACGGTGAGCAGGTTTTTTGGACTGTGCCTGTTTCAGGATGCTTTAGCCTGCTTTAGCCTAACCCACTGCATGTTCTTCCTGTTCTCGTGTGTGCGCGCGATAACACAGATGCTCTATGTCCTCTCTTCTAAGACTAAACCTGCCCAGACTATGCCTGCAAAAATTGATCCTTACCCGTCGCTTGGCCAGATGCTTTGCACCTCATGTGACTTCAAGAATCTCATCATTCTATTGATACCCAGGTTAAGGATAAATATTCCCCTCATGAGACTTTGCAGTCTTCTTCTGAGGGGTACATAAAAATTCTACCTGACATGTGATGTCATCAGAGTAGGTCTCCTCCAGCATCTGCAGGCTCCAGGACAAGGACACCAGTGGCACCCCACGTACTGTACATCTACACATTTACAAGCTAAAATCAGTCCCATGTGGTGACATGACCCTGTAATTCCACTAGTCAGGAAGCCAAGGCAGGAAGTCTACAAAATTCAAGAACAACTTGGGCAACTGATGGAGACCCTGTCTCAAAATTTGAAAGATAAATATAAGAAAAGAAGAGAGATCCACTGTGGGCCTAATGTGCATAAGACCCTGGATTCGATTCTCTGTACCAAAAATAAGAGAAAGTTGGAGTCAGGATACAGCCAGGGCTCCAGAGCTTGTTTGCTCTTGGTGTGGAGGTTAGAGGAGCCTTGCTGTCCCCTTCCTGGTGGCTAATGGCCTGAGTAGCAGTAAGGATGTATGGGATGGGCAGGGAGGAACCAGCAGGGGGAGCCGGGGCTGCAGAGGTGACTGGGCCTTGGAGACTGGGGCCCAGACCCACTTGGGCCAGCCTCCAGGGCATACGGGTAGTTTTCCTTCTACTGGCTCATGATTTCCTCTCGGGCACCCGGAGGGAACTGGGGGGAGGGTTGGGAAAGCCAGCTTTCCTCAGTGCACCCATGTTTTCTCCCATTCCCATGTGAGGACCTTTTTTTTTTTTTTTTTTTTTCTACTTTTTACTTATTTTTTATGACTTTTAATAAGAAATAACAATGAGACAGTTTCAGAACTTGTTAGTAGTACATTCACAATAATTAATACAATGCATATTGTTGTCCTCATAATAGTTATACAGAGCACAGGATGCAGACATGACTGTTTTTCTAATCATTATTGATACCAAAATTTCTTCTGGTTGAACTAAGAGCAAATATACGACATAGTCCACTATTCCATAATTGCAGTGCGTAATTAGCAGAACTGGCAATGTTGGAAGCTGTTGACTTAAGCCTTTTACAGCTCAGCATACTAATCTAGCTTTATGTTTTATGCCTCGTAGTTAAAATTTTCTGCTGTGTGGTTAAGGGCAAGTTAAAAGCAAGACCTGTATAACAGAACATGTAACTTTTGTGTCTCCCAAGGTCAGTCAAATCCCCTCAGGATTTACTTTGAAATCATGTACAGTACTTTGTAGAACTGTTCAGTCAGGGCCTTTGATGGACTTTGGTCCTCACCCACATGCCCCTGGTCCTGCATCCTCTGGCCTGGGAAACCCTGCGCAGCTTTCCCAGCTCTAGAATGCTTCTCTGCTCCTCCAAAATGCTTCCTTATAAAACCAAAACAAAGCAAGTCTTTGTGTTTTTTGGTGACTAGGGTAGATGGAGTCTCCTACGGCATGGGCCCTGAATAGCAATTCCTCTTAGTGCTGAGAGGCTGTAGCAGGGTGACCTGGATTGGCTGTGGGACTGGTGAAAGCTTGCCAGGGCCGGCAGACACCAGCGGATGGTGCCCAGCCTTGTACAGTATTTTTGCTTCTTCCAATGAGAATACACAGAGCTTCCCGACTTCTACCAGGAGATCCCAGCCTCCCCTGGCCTTCAGGGGAGCCAGCCACTCACACATCCACATGAGTAGCAGAGCAGGACAGAGACAGAGGTGCTGCGCCCTGGGAGACGGCTGGAGAGTGTCTGTCTGCCCCTGGGTACCTGGGTCCTCTCTGGCCGCCTTATCACTGGCTTTGCCTTCCACACTGTGCGGGACTGCACACACTGCAGTGAGCACCAAAGTCAGCCAGAGTTGGTTTCTATGGCTTGCATCCCCAAACCCTAACAGGTACATTAATCTCGCAGCCTTCGTGACACAAAGGAAAGGGCTGATCCCCGTTTACTCCAACAGGGGAACAGGAAATTGAATTTGAAAGGGATTAGTTTTCTTTTTGATCATGTTGCTTGCCTGGCAAAAACCTTCAGTGCATCCCCCGCCCCGCCCCTTCTCCTCAGACCCTGCTGTACCACCACCACCACCACCATGGCCCACTGTTTTTCCATACACAAAAATCCAAATCTGCCTTGACCCTGTTCTCCACACCCATGGATTAGTTCCTCATCTGGACACCCCATTAGTCTACTCTAGCCTACGGGATGACCCGCAGATGAATCCTACCTTCACTGACTTCTGCATGGGGCTGGCGTGTGGTACAGCGGTCGTGTTCCCTCTCCAGCATACACAGGGTCCTGCATCCCATCCCCAATGCCGCGAAATAGATGCACAAGTCCTTCTGTGTAGAGGGGGTTATTTAGGAACTTCTGACTCTCAGAGCAGGGAGGAGATCCCGAAGATGTCAACTAGACTACCAGAAACGCCACCCTCCAGAGCTGAGGACAAAGGGAAGCCACGGGTTTGTAGCACCTCTTCTTCACTCGTACCAGATGCCCACTCTGAATAAAGGGAGAGGCAGCAGAGCGTGGTGTCCCTGTAGTCTACTCCAGGTGTCTGAGTGAAAGATTCTGGCCCTAGTATGAATTGCTGGACCATTATGGTGGGTACCTAATATGACCAAAGCCCTTCGAGCAACAGCTTGTCTTCCCAGAGACCACTTCCCCCCTTCTTCTCCAACCCAGCCCAGGGTGCAATTCTCTTTCACCTTTCCCGCTGTCATAGGGAAGACCCCAGCCAGCTCCTCAGATATTTCTAAACATCCCCCTCAAGCCCTGCCCCTTACAAAAGTCTGTAAAAGCCTCTGCTTTCTTTGTCTCAGGCCAGAGAATCCACTTGACTCATCTTCCCTCGATCCTCTCAGTGTCTTTGGAGTTCATATAGGTTTCTTTTAACTTTTCTGGCTCTTTACTGTTCTGCCAAAAACAAAACCCTATCACTGAGAACCTGAAGAGGGAAGATCGCAAGTTCAAACCCAGCCAGGACAACTTAACTAGATGATATCAAATTAAAAACAGACTGAAAAGATTCAGCGCAAAGGCCCTGGTTTCGATTCCAAGTAGTATTTCATTTTATTTATTTTTTTATATGGGGATGCACTACACAGCTTGGACTTGTAGTGATCCTCCTGTCTCAAACCACCCTCCCCCCCAGTGCTAGGATTACGGTCATGCATCACCATGACCAGCTTCAGGGCCAGTACAGTGTGCCTGGCATTCCAGGGCCAGCATGGCATGTGGTACTGGGGATCACCCAGGAGTACTTTTTAAAAAGCCAAAAGAAGAACGTACTTTGGGCTCCAATTCTTGTGGCAATAGAGCTTGCTATTCATAGGGGTTTTTTTTATTATTATAACTGAGGTTAGTATTACTTTCTAGTTACTGAAAAGAGTATTCAAAACTGACTGAAATTTTGGGAAACGCTGCTGTATAGCTATGTGGGAACGACTGGATTACAGCTTCCTGATGAGGACATTAGTGTCTATAGGACAGCAAGAATGTTTTATATGCGTCACGACAAGCCCTGCACAGCTGGTCCCTGGGCTGAAATATGGTAGGCAAGTGGGAGTTTGATACGACATAACTGAATTAATAAATAAAGGACCATTGGTTCAGATGGCAGTAATTTGCATTTGATGGTGAAACATCAGGCAACCAAAATAGCAACAGTGCAAGGACGTGTTTATTGGATTTGCTTAAGAAAGCATGTTTTTAAATATCCCAGCATTCCCTTCTTATCAAACACCGCTTCCAACTACATCCAAACGATTCACTGCAATAGACTTGGCTGGACCTCTAATTAGTCATCATGAGCTACCGGTTAACTGGGCTCACTGTGTGTGTGTGTGTGTGTGTGTGTGTGTCAGCTAAAGATCACCTCCTTACATTTGCCGTCCTTGGACATGGCCCCAGGTGCCCTGACTCCCTGACCTGTTCCCGTGTAGCACTGATCAGTTTTTAGTTATTATATTGATTTGACGATCATTTCATATCTTTCCTGCTAGCCTCTAGGCTTCCTAAGCAGAAAGACTGAGCCTGCTTTGTCTATGCCTGAGTCCCAGATCCCAGCCTTAGGCTGTTTACTGAGTAGGTCCTTGATAGGTATCTGCTAGATTACCAAACAAATGAATTGTTTGCGTAATTTATTATAAATGATTAGCCAGTTCAACTTTTCACAGTCATTCAGATTGGCCTTCCCCTCAATTTGCCAGAAGAAACAAAGCTTTATAACCATCCATCACCCAGAGCCCCAACAAAGCCATTTAGAAAAGTTGCATTTAGAAAATGAAAATGTCCCTCTGCACAACCTAGGACCTTGGAGGGTGGCTGAGTGTTTTCTGGGCTTTTGGACAAAGTATAAGATAGCTGAAGGACAGACCCTGTGGGACACTGCCGACAATAATCACCCATGTGCTCTTGAGTGTCTGGTTCTTTGTGTCAAATTTAAACACATGCAGTTCAACCCCAGCTGATCCAGTTCCCGTGGTTCAGGGATTTCTCATTCCATTTGTCGGTGCCTAATATGCTTAGTATTTGCTCTGATTCTTATTTTCCCTACTGCTGCTACTCTTCAGAGAGCCCCACGACACACTCCATCATAGCCACTGTGTTAGGACTTCCAAAACGAAACTGCCTGGGGAAACTACCCAGACCTCCCCTCACCTCTGTTCTCAGAGAGCGACGTCTCATGTTCCCGGCATCCATGTTCCACTCGGTGTGTACGGATCGTCAGAAAAACAAGGGCCTTGCTCTGGGGGGACCCCAGCTCCACACAGATCATTACGGGAATTCCAGGAACCAGCAGCGCACTCTTGTCTGCCATCCAGCCGGTCTACGTGGGCATCTACCCCATTCCCTATCTGGTCAAACGACTTCCTCCTCTCTCACTTCCGGTCTTCAAATCCCACAGCTGTTCCCCACTCTGTTAATGGGCTATGTCTAAAAGGCAGATCATGCCCGGTCTCCCCCTCTGTACGCTTCTGTCTGCTCATCATTTTGACAACATTTAGTGCGTACCTGCTGTGTACCATGCTCAGAGTGACAGAGAACCCTGTGGGAAATGGGACGGGTGGGTTCCTGGCCACTGTGCAGTTAGGTTTTGCTGTTGAGGAAGATGAGTGCGACTGCACGTCCAAGCTCCCTGCCATCCTCGGTCCAAAGCTTCCTCAGGGAGCGCTTCAGGATGTGGACCTACTTGCCTCTTTTTGAGCCTTTCTGTCATAGTCTAGAACACAGGCTGTCTCCTAAAATGCTAGCAGCTATGTAAGTTTGTATCCAAAATGGGACCCTTTAGGAAATGCAGGGAGTTCTTTGTCTTAGTTACTTTTCACATCGCTTGAACAAAATATCCAACACTCACAAGTTAAAGAAAAGGTTTAGTTATCTCATGCTTGAAGTTTCACCCCGTAATCCTCAGGCTCCATATGACAGAGGGGCAACCATTCACAGGAGTAGAAGACAGCAAAAGGAACAAGGGAAAGAGAGGACAAGACTCTTTCTGCCCCTTACACTGTGTGAACTCACACCCTTAATCCCAGCCTTGGACCACGAATCAATCACACACTCTAGATTCAGACACCCCTGAAAGCCCATACCCGATACGTGCATGAAGCTTTGCAGGGACGCCTAGATATAAACCATAACTCTCAGAAGTCATTCCAAGGCCATTGGCTGGAACTCTCTGCAGAGTCCTGGCAGAGGCGGGGCCCGGTGCATGGTGAGAGTGGAGGGGGCGGGGCCCAGGCACAGGTGGGATACACAGAGTGGTTGGGCTTTGTCTGGGATAGGCTCCCCACCCCAGCTGTGCACAAAGGGGCCAGGCCAGGCCAGGCCTAGGACACATGATGCAAGGTTCTAGGGCAAGAGCGCAGGTGGAGAGGGAACTGGATAAACAGCCGCATACCAGGAGGCTACCACTGAAGCGCAGACTGCAAAAGGGTCTCAAGTGTGAGGGCTGCCAGAGGCGCTGAGGGCTCAGGTACAGACAGGGAAGAGAATGAGCCACCGTACTCTAACAGGTGACCTGCTGAAAAGGGATGAATTAATGTGTGTGTGTGTGTGTGTGTGTGTGTGACGGGAGACCTGAGAGCCAGCGCCCCATTCTTTTAAGACCCCATCAAAGGCGGCTCTGCAGGTCAAGGACGTTCTTGAGAAGTCATACAAGATGAGTCTCCCCCTTAGGTAACATAGTGGCTTGGGGCATGAAACACCCTCCTGGGGCCCTGATTGCTCAGCTCTTGGCCTCTTCGCGACCTCCTGGGTCCACTTCCTCCCCTCGGGCGCAGCTGTTGGGTGAGTCTCATGAGCTTAGGCAACTTAGCACACTCTGGTTCTCCATACACCATGGCTACAAAGATCTTGGCAGGAAAAACCATACGTATCTGTCCCCAAACTTCAACAGGTTCAGGTCCTCAAGAAAGGGGACTTTCTTCTCCCCATTACAAATAAAGGGGGAAGGCTGGGCATGGTGGCGAACGCATGTGATACCAGCACTTGGGAGGCTGAGGCAGGAGGATCAGCGTGAGTTCAAGACCAGCCTGGGCTACAAAAGTGAGCTCAAGGCCAGCCTGAACTGCATAGTGAGAACCTGTCTCAAAAAAGACAAAAATTGGGGCTAGGGAGATAGCTCTGTGGCACAAATGTCTGCGTGGCAGGTGCAGGACCATGAATTCAAACCCCAGGCCCACCAAAAAAAAAAAAAAAGACAAAAATAATAAATAAATAAATAAATAAATAGGAGAAGTTTAGAGGTTCATTTGAAGCTTATGAAAAAAAAAAAATTAGAACTCGAGCCTGTGTCTGTGAAATTCTTAGTCCAGTGCTCCAGTGTTTTAAAAAGGGCTGGGGAGATAGCTCAGAGATCCAAGTACCTGCCTGGTAAGTGCAAGGATCCGGATTTGATCCCTGGTATTGCACACGGTGCAGGCCCTATGCTATCCTAGCCACTGAAACTAGGCATGGTGACAGATGCCTGTGATTCTGGTGCTGGGGAGGCCAAGACAGGAGGTTCACTACTACAAGTCCAAGCTACGTGCCAGGCACTGGATGCACAGTGGGGAAATAAGATCAAAAGAGCTCTTGCCCGTGGGGACTGTGTGCTCTGATTTGGAGTCACCTTTTTTTAGCTGTGAGCTGGATCCTAGGAACCATGGATTGGGTGGGTGCAGAAAAGACACCCTTATCAAGTACCTGCTGAGTTTGGCCTCCTGCTCTCGTTTTGCTGGCTTGGGGTCAGGACCAGGCACGGAGCACAGCAATAGCAATGTGTCACCTGGGAAGACAGGCCACGACCTTCACAGTGTTCCACACACTCCCAAGAGAGAGGCACCCCTAGACTATCAGCTACCAAGAACGCTCACTGTGCCAGTCCCTTCTGCCACTGCCAGCAGCTGGGAGAGCTGATGTGGGGTCTGAGTGTGTTTGTGATCTTTCCAGAGGGCCTACGGTGTGTGGAAGGGAGGCTGCGGTCAGCCTAGGGTTCCCATCATGCTGGAGAAAAGTCGCTGCCAGTCTGGTGTTTCAGGAACACACAGCCTTCGGAGTCATGCCTTTGCATGTCTCCCCATCGGCTTGTGAGCTGGGGCCAACTGCCACTCTCTGAACCTCTGTCTCCTCATCCTTCCAGGTTCCTTTCCTGTTGGCTGTAACTAATGGCATAAGCTCTTTGCCTTACAAAAGACATAAACTCAACAACATACACTTAAAGTTTACAAACATGCAATCAATCTGTGATGATTTCACCAGTTGTTGCTTGCACAAGTGCCTACTATGAGCATCCAGTAGGCACATGAGCACCTACTATGTGCCGGCTGGCATCCTGAGCACTCCCAACCTAGCATCTCATTTAATGCTAGCAATGAGCCAGTGAAATGAAGCTTTTCCTATAGAAGGAAGCCGAGGAGGCTGCACAATAAAGAACTCACCCTGGGTTGCCCGAGATGTTTCAGGCCCGTGGGCTTCAGGATGAAGTAGAGATGACAGACATCTGCAGAGTGAAAGCCGCAGATATTGCTAAACACCCTGCCCAGGATGGGCCCTCAGCCAGGGGAGGGAGGCCCTGCGCCAGCCTGAGCATGGTGCTGAGGGGGAGATGCCTGCTCTGGAGCCAGGCGCACAGCCAAGCGCCTCCTGCAGCTGCGTTTTCTGCTTCCCTCCACGCACTGCTGTAGTAACCCACCCCTGCACTAGCCCGTGAGCTTCTCCAGGGCAGGGACTGCTTTTTGCGCACAGACATCTCTCCTGCACGGCAGTAGGTCCACAAATGCCTGTTGAAGGGATGAACCACCCAACAGGCAAATGAACAGCGACAGAAAATATCCCTAGGACAGCAGCTTGTCCTTCCTCGCCTTGTTCTCCTCTCTCCATTTTGGCTTCCCTTCTCTCCTCCTCTATCTCAGTCTGCAGATACTGAAGTTCTTTTCTTCTCTCTCTTATGAAAATAAGAAGAATAGAGCCAAGCCTCCCCGCCCAGCCTCGGCCTTCAGGAGGCCCATGCTTGGCCCACAGGCGGATGTGGGTGAATATCACTAGGACAGCTTGTTCTCTGTGTGTCTGTTGCCTGCTCCATGGTCTTCCTTCTCTGCTCTGCTTGCCTCATCATTTGCTCTAATTCAACTCACGGAAATGTCCAGAGTGACTGAGGCCCTCGGAGTGCAGAGGACGAGCCACAGCCAACGACCCACCCAGCAGCCCAGGCACTGGCCAGCGGCCGTGGTCCTTCACAGAGCCCATGAAAATATCTTTGTTTGGATTCTTTGTTAACCAGAAGAAAAGTAAACAACCTTCATTATACTCATCTCTCATAGAGCAAATATTGAACAAACTTTTACCAAGTACGTTGGGTGGTATGTAGAGGCTGGGCCTCTGATAGCTAAAATGCCAAGGACACTGGAAGGTCATTCTGCACGTGTGGATTTGGGCAGGACTGAGAGCCTCTGCTGTCCATGAGAATGAGCTGAGAAAAACACTCGGTGCCAGGGAGCCCGGGCCACACCAGTTCTCCACAGCTGGGCAGCAAGCGAGCCCAGGGACAGCTGTAACACAGTACCCGCACGCTGCCTCTCAGCTCCACCCGCCAGGCTCTGGGTGCATCCGAGCTAGATTCCGGACTTCAGGGTCTCACTGTTGGCTTCTCGGTCCTGCCCAGTTGCATTGTCTGTCCGTGTCCACTCGCACAGGGCCTGCTTCCAAGGTCACTCAGATGACAAGCGACCCATTTCCCTGAGGTGGACAACTGTGTCCCTGCCTCCTGGGCTGCACCTCCACAATTCAGTACATGCATCTTCAAGGCCGGGGGGCGGTGGGAAGCAAGGGCGACATTAGCTCTTATGCAACACAAAGTGGTCGCCGGAAGGATCTCCCATTCTGCGCCATAGGACACAGCAAGTCATGCGCTGTGTGCCACGTGTCAGAAGCCGGCTGCAGGTGCTGCCCACTCTCGTGGGGAAAGGAAGGCACATGCACGGACCCCAGAAGCTGGGATCACGGGAGACCCCTTAGACTCTGGCTGCCCCTAGGACCTTGTGGGCTTCCCATACAACGTGGAAAAGCAGTGCTGCCCCTGCCACCCTGTGGGCATTTCCCTGGCTGCTCCTCCTGAGGGGGCCGTGCGCTCCCTTGCAGTGAACACACCTTGCTTCCGTCCTGCTGAGGAAAGGGCTTCTCCACCCCGCACTGTACTCCGAGCCCCCCACCCTCCTGCCCTCAGAGCAGTGCCCCCAGCATCTCAACTAGCCTCTCCGAGCCCTGCCCTTTTTCAGCCAAGTAGCTGGCAAGCATCACAGGACCCCACCCTGGTGACCTACTCCTGTGGAACAGCCCACATGGCTTGTGTGACTGTAGCTACTCTTTGGCGGCATAAATAAATACTTTTTTTTTTGAAGATTATAGTCAAATCTAGGGCTGGCAAGATGGCTCAGCGGTCTAGAGCGCCTGCTTAGGAAAGCCGAGGCAACTGCCAGGACCATGGTTCGATCCTCGGCACCACATGCTATGCCAGCCCCACCCCCAGGGCAGGCTGAGCCAGTCCTATTATTAAAAAAAAATAAAAAGTAAATATGATCAAGTCTAGCATTGTTTCTTGGGTTTTTTTTGTTGTTGTTGTTTTTGTTTGTTTGCTTGTTTGGTTTTTTTTTTTAGGGTTTTACTGAGACAGGGTCTCAATAAGCATGTAGTTCAGTGTAGACTTGAACTCACTGTGTAGCCCAAGCTGTCCTTAAACTTGTGGTGCTCCTATCTCAGCTTCCCAAGCGCTGGTGTTACAGGCATCTGCCAACACGCTTGGTCTTCAGCACTGGATTTTGGATGTGGGGATGGACATAGTTTTGAAATATTACTGCCAGGGGCAGCTGACAGAAAAGGCTTAAGAAGCTTGATGCCGTGGCAAGAAGCCCAGCGTACAGACACGGGTATTCTCTGTAAAATTCTCTGCTGGACTTTAGAGGGGATTCAGCTCTCTGGCCAGCCCCTGGGGAATGGGAACAGAGTGTCAGGCGCTGGTGCCAGCAGGGGTGTTGAGATGGGTTGGAGGTGTGGGTTCCCTGTCAAGGTAGTGGCATCTGATGGCACAGAGTGGCTGCTTAGGGATCAGGGACAGGACGAGGCTTGGCAGCGCTCCAGAATACAGACCCAGCCTAGCACATGGCATCCATGCCCAGACGTGCTAGCTTTCTGTGGAGAAGTCAAATCCGACACCCTGTAGTGCCAGATGTACAATAAACATGCAGGAGTCAAGTCCACCAAGTGACAAACCCTGCCCCAGACCAAGCATCAGATGAGCCCTGCTGAGCCTCTCCTGGAGCCGGCCCTGTCCAATGCTCAGCCCGGTCTCAGAACAAGTCCTGCCATCCCAAATGTCTCCTCTTGGTCCTCCTCCATCTGCGGACTCCCTCCCTCTGGTCCTGGGCTTTAAATCCCCAGCTGCCCCGATCCTCTTATATTTGAGCTCCATGTCCTTGAAAGCTCTCAGCTGCCAAATAAATCCTGACTTTTTTGCCCTTAGCTAGCATCTAGCTGTGGCTCTTTCTGACAGCAAAAACACACTTCTGCAATAGTCTCCACCAAAGGGCAATTTCTGTTATAATGTCACATTTTGGATTTGCCCAGTAATGGTTGTCATGCCCTGCTTTGCTCTGGGGACCTAGAGCTGGATGTGGCTTGTGAGCTTGGAGAGGAGTTGTTGGAGGTCCCCAAGAACAAGCATGGCCTCCACATGCTCAGTGGACAAGTGACAGGTCTGCCCCAGGGGTGACTGGGGGCTTCACAGAGATGGGGAAGGAGGAGGCTGAGCTGAGGCTGGAGGCCGGATCTAAGTCAGTGGCTGGGCTGGCTTTTAGGGACATGACCAGTGCTTTACATCCCAGGGTACACACCCGTGCACAAGTACACACACACACACACACACACACACACACACACACACACACAGAGTCCCTTCGCCTTTACCTCTGCAGAGTTAGCTTCACAGCCAAGGCAGGGCACTTCAGGCAGGACATTCTCAAATGTGACCTCCTTGATGAGGCCAAAGGTCCTTCCCACATCAGGCCCTCCTGGTAGCACGGTCACAGCTAAACCTGCATGCTTATTGCTCCCTACCTCTCCAGTTTGAGCTCCCCTAGGGCAAGGCCATTTAGCCTCCCTTGCTGTCACTCCAGTGCCAGAGGGAGCTTCTTGGACATTGAAGTCTCAGCCACAACTGACAGAGCTAGAGAGGACTAATCTCTGAGTGAGAGGAAGGATAGAAATAAAGAAGGTGAGAAGAAGGGAGGAAAAGGGGGGACCAGTAGATGACAGGGGAGGGAGAGACCGAGAGGAGGCGGGAGAGAGGAAGCATGGGCACTGGGGGAGGGGAGCTGAGGTGCCCCTGGATATCACAAGCAACCCAGGTCTTGCTGAAAAGCAGAGAGCTTTCAGGGAGCAACAGCGTGTCACTGATGGGGTCCAAAGATAGTGTAGAGAGTCCCGCTTGCTGCTCAGAGATGGATGCTGGGAAGACAGTCCAGGCCGTGAAAGCCTCAGCGCAGCTGTGGGGGAGTGGTTAAAGGCACACTGAGCACACTTCCCCAGAACCACTGACGGAGACTTGGTGAGAAGAGGAGGCCAGCAGTCACAGAGCAGTATACCCTCCTGGGCCCTACCTATATAACTATATGACTATTAGTTAGCCTATAAGTATTTGCAAACAGATGCTATTCAATCCTCACAAACCCAGCTAGGTAGATATTTTCCAGTTTTGCAGAGGAGAAAAATGAGACAGAGAGGCACGGGGTCACTAGATAGCAACACCCTGGACAGGACCCCACATGCCTCCATGGGGCTTCCTGCTCTGAGGTTTTAATTGTTCTCTTATGAGCAGCGAAAGTCATTTGAGGAGCCAGTCTACATTTTTGGCTTAGGAAACTAGTGCACAGTGGTCACTGTACTATTAAAAATAAATAACAGACTCGGGCAAACGCAGCCAAAGCTGCTGGTTTGGAGTGAGGTTTGAGGGTGATGATTTCTATTTTGAAGACATTGAGCAGCCTCAAAGACATACAGGACATGCAGGGGACACTTTGCAATGGCTCTTAGATGTCCAGACCAGAAGTTGGGAGGAGGAGCTAGATAGATATGTGAGGATAAAATGGAAACTGAGGATTAGGCAAATGGTGAGGTCATTGGAGAGGACCAAAGGTTTGCTCATCAGAGTTTAGGACTCTACGAAGGTGCTTCAGGAGATGAGAGAGAGAGAGAGAGAGAGAGAGAGAGAGAGAGAGAGAGAGAGAGAGAGAGAGAGAGATAGTATCTATGCTTAGATTCCAGGTCCCACAAGACACACTGTCAGGTTCAGTTTTGTTATAACACTTAGCCAGAAGTGTTGATTAGGAATTGCTTTGAAATAGAGTTTAAAGTAAACACATGGGTGAGTGGCTGGATAGATGGTTAGATGGATGGGTGGGTGGATGGATGGATAGAGGGTGGGTGAGTCAGTGGATGGGTGGATAGAGGGTGGGTGAGTCAGTGGATGAGTGGATAGAGGGTGGGTGAGTATGTGGATGCGTGGGTGGGTGGATGAATGGATAGATGGATGACTGGGTAGGTGGACAGAGGGTAGGTGAGTTGGGAGATGGATAGATGGATGGGTGGAGAATGGATGGATGGGTGAGTGAGTGGATGGATGGACGGATGAGTGGATGAGTGGATGAATAGAGGGTGATGGATAGATAGATGCATGGTGGATGGATGGGTCAGTGGGTAGGTAAAATGGCTATTATGGGTAATATTTCCTTTGGAATTAACAGGACAGTTTCGAGGCTGCCAATCACAAGCACAGATGACCAAGGGAGATGCAGGGTCCTAGCCACACCCTCCTTCTGGGAAGCTCAGTGAGTGTGGGCGAGGTGGCAGAGGATACCTCGTCCTGACACAGTGCCATCTGTGTCTTATGTCACAAACCCTGCCATCCAGTATAATTACAGCACAGGGCTGTGAGTCCTCACTGGGTTTTACCCAGGCAGTTGCCTTCAATGATCTTTGCAAGCAAAATTCTAAACAGGAGGGGGAAAAGAAGGGTTTCTGTTTAGTGTTTAAAGCAGCAGACAAGATGTGACGCTTGAGTGCATTGGGATCACAGGCATGCATCCTTGGCCTCATTCTGTCCATCCGTCTGTCCACCCTCCCTCCCTCCCTCCCTTCCTTCCTTCCTTCCTTCCTTCCTTCCTTCCTTCCTTTCTTTCTTCTTTCCTCCTTTGTCTTTTTCTTTTTCCTTCAGCGATAAATATACACATATGTAATCCTGCCTAAATTTTCAACATCAGAAAGCCATAGGGGTGCCTTTTATCCTCTGCACACCCTTTGGTGGATTTTCCCCTAGTGCAGGACTCCAGGAATGATTTTTTCTGGATGCATCTAGCATGAGGACTTTGCATCAACTTTTCACTTAGTGAGAAAGAGCATCCCATATTGAAGATGATTCTCCAGGAGCCTACAGCAGATGGTACTGCCTCCAAAGTCATAATTAGGTGACCCTTCTGGCCATCATTCCGAATATATTTCTTACCAAATTGCTGGCTATTATCAACTAGACAATAGAAGCTATATTTTTGAGTATGCATAGTCCTTTACAAAGAGGACTATTAGGGAAATTGGGTTTTGAATAATTTCCACATGGCTAAGCTGTTAGAACTGTCAGTTCTCTGCGTGGTACGTCTTCTTGTTTCTGTTCAAGTCTTATGTCATACCCATTTGAAGCAGAAACAGTGATAGGGGCGGGAAATTCAGCCTCAAAAGTGACAGAACTTGGCTCTAAACTTCTGGGAGCCCACACTCTGCTACTGACTGGCTTCCCAAGACTGTGATAGACTGGAATTAGAGAATGTAGACACCCATCCAGAATCTGCCATTCATTAGCCATGGAAAATAATAACTGCAGACAATTTTTGATTTGTCTACTACTTGCCAGTTACTGTTCTAAGTGAGTTTCAAATGCATTATTTTATTTAATTCTTTCAACTGGACTATGAGATTTAAGACGAGGAATCTTGCTTGGTTAGAAAGTGGGAGAGCTTGGATTCTAACTCAGGCAGTGGTGTTCCAGTCTCTAATTCTAATACTTGCACCAGTCTGTTCATGGTAGAAGACCCCAGTGGGTTGCCTCTTCTCTCTGGTCCAGTGCTTCCTGATGGATATCTGACAGTTGTGGGGTATATTTCCTGTTCCATGTATCAGTGATATTTCTACAAACTACTTCCTGAATATCGAGACTTGAAACAACTCTGTTGTTTGGCTCCTGTCTTTGTGGCCTGAGATTTGGGAAGGGCTCTGCTGTATGGTTTACCTATTAATCTCTGTGATGCGCCTGAGGTGGCTGTAGCTAGAAGAGCCACTTCCAATGTGGCTTCATTATTTCCATAATTGACCCCGTGAAGCTCCTTGGTCGCTTTTCTTCCCGTGTAGCGTTCATCATCCAGGACCTCTGTGAGTGACTCTGACACTCATAACACGGTGGCCTCATGGTGGTTTTCTTGTTTAATGACGTTTTCTGCCAGAGCATTGAAGTCAAGCCACCCAGGTGTCAGCTGCAAGGATTCTAAGCCTTGGAAATACTATAATGATATCTGTCACACTGCATAATCAAGTAATCACTAAAGTATCCTGAATTCAGGAGAAGGTAAGAACTTGTCCATAAAAAAAAAATGTAGCTATCCTTAATTCATTACATTTTCTCATCTGTAAATGGAGAATGGATGTCCTTATCTTCAGGCATGTGCTCCAAAACAGTGTTTTTGTCAACAGTGAAACACACTCCACACACACACACACACACACACACACACACACACACACACATCAACCCCATAAGATCTTATCACCAACTGATACTGTAGCCATCTGAATACATATGACTATCATGTTCTATGATGAACAAGAAAGTAGCCTAATGACATATCTCTCAGAATCTTATTCCACTACCAGGAATACGTGATTGTGTAGTTGATCAGTAATCCCATGTGCTACATCTCAGAACATCACCAAATCAATCCTACGCTAATTTATTAGTCTCAAAATTAATAATAATTGATATTGTTATTGTTTATTCACTTTATTATATGACAGTAACTATATTCAGCACTTACATTAATTCATTGCTTCTAAATCATAAATTTATAGTAGGTATTTTTACTATTAACATCTCTACTTTGTTGCATTAATATTTCTATTTAATAGAGTAGAAAACTGAGTCACACAAAGATTGATTTACTTATTCCAAGAGGGCTGGGCAGGAAACTTCCTTATTCTGTGCTTTCCACACCCATTGGACTTTTTAAGTTTCTGGTGATTTATCATTTGAAGAAAGGGTCTGCTCTAGTCAGGGTTTTCCTAGAGGAACAGATACAATACAAGGAATAGATATAACACAAGATGTGCCAGTCCCAGAGTCAGATGGGGAAGTGTGCTGAGAGCGTCTGCACACTGCCAACTGAAGGATTCAGTCCCGAGGCTTTTATACTCACTGCAGTGTTCCATCCCTACTGGTCTCTACTGGTCTTAACCAGTTTCTACCAGTTCCTAACAGTCTCTAGCAGCCAGCCATTGTGTCTGAAAAGGAAGTCAGAAGAATCTGCTGCAGGAAGCTGAAGGGTCCAAACTAGGGGCTGAGGAGTCTGTCCAGGAAGCCAGGAGATAAAGTCCAACCTGAGTTATTCTGGGGCAGGGCCCTCATGCCTCACAGTGTGAAACAGCCAGGCAATGCAGTCAAATTGATAAAATGTATTGACTGCCAGGCATCCAGCCAAGTTGACACAATGTATCAACCACTACAGGGTCCAAATTTGGTTTTACTAAAATCATTCAGAAACCTATTGGACAAGGTAACACCTAATGATTCTATTTCTTCAGACTCTGTCCACCCCAGAGTAAAGATGAACCCAGATTGCAGTGGGGTTAGGTGGGCAGGCTTGGGGGTCTGGCTGCTGGAGGCCAGGCTCTGGTGGTGGGAGACTGCTTGACCCAGGAGTGGCCATCACAGTGCCTCCTGAGTCTGCCATGTCCTTTCCTGGTGGACCTTTGCTGCTGCCCCTCCAGAGCCTCCACAGACCCACAGTGAGAGAGACAGGAAGCTGTGTGGGCACCTGGCAGGCCCCACAGCACACCTGGCATCTTTCCTGCCTGCCTCTTGGAGGCCAGAACCACCATACAAGAGCATGGCCTACCTGTGGCGGGAGAGTGCTCAAGGTAATGGGAACTGAGAGTGTCTGCCCGTGAGGGGAGGAGCCCTGGGCATTGAGCGAGTCACACCTTCACTGAACTCCTGCCTTAGCTGTTATCTGCGACCACATTGGACGGATTTAGGTGAGGAGAGTCCAGGGAGCCCAGGGACCTACACATAGAAATAAATGGTTGTTTCCATAGGTTTGGGACAATCCAATAATAGATAAATAGATCATTTGCTTTCCTACTCACTAGAGCAGGGCATCTAGTGTCCTTGGGCATCAATTTTTATCACTATAAAACTGGGATAATTACAGTGTCTCAGTCAGAGAGGAAGCATGAGGAGTAAGGGAGGCAAGGCATATAAGGGACTCTATGCCCAGTAACACACTATAAAAGTGAGTGTGCACCTTTAAGAGGCGCATTATATTCACAGCCATTAGAATGGATGCTATTATCTTCTTAAAAATGGAAAACACCAAGCATAGGAAAAGATGTAGAAGAATCAGACTCCTGTTCACTGTTGGTGGTAACAGGAAATACGAGCCTCTGTGGAAGACAGTATGGGAGCTTCTGAAACAATTACAAATAGCATTGCCCCTTGATGTGGCAACTCCTAAGAACGGCGAGCCGAGCCCGGAGCGTGGATCTGTGTAGTCACAGTGTGATTTACAACATCCTAAAGATGGAAGAAACTCATGTGTCCATCAGTAGGGGCAGGGATCAACAAATATGGTGCCCACATACAGTGGAAGATTAGCCTTTAAAGGAAGGCAGAGAACACCAACAAGCGGTACGGTGTGCATAAACCTTGAGGACCTGATGTCACCTGAAATGAGCCCAAAGGACATGTGTGGTATGTATAACTCTGCACAAAGCTCCTGGAGGGAGTCGCTGCACAGAGGTCAGGTGTGATAGGTGCATGTATCAATTCTTGGAAATGAATGGAATTAGTATGTGTCACAAATATATACTGAGCAAGCTGGGCGTGGTGGTGCACGCCTGTAATCCCAGCACTCGGGAGGCTGAGGCAGGAGGATTGGTGCGAGTTTGAGACCAGCCTGGGCTACAAACGTGAGCTCAAGGCCAGCCTGAACTGCATAGCAAGACCCTGTCTCAAAAAAGACAAAACAAAAAACAAAAAACAAATATATACTGAGGCCAGATGTAGTGATGCATGCCTGGAATCCCACCACTCAGGAGGCTGAGGCAGGCAGATGGTTGCAGGCTCAAGACCAGCCTGAGTTACGCAGTGAGTTTGACACCAGCCTGGGCTAACTACTGAGGCTCTGTCTCAAGAAACAAAGCAAAGCAAGGAGAAGAAAGGAAAAAGAAGTAAAACGGTGATTGGCGTGGGCTGGGGTGAGGCAAGAGGAAGACAGGGAATTAATGTTTATTGGATGCGCAGTTTTAGTGGGGAAAATAGAGTCTCAGAGCAATCAACACACGGTGGTGGGAATGTATTTTGTGCCTTTGGGCTGAATATTTAAGCACGGTTACAATGGCACATTTAGGGTTATTTTGTGCATTTTACCACAATAACAAAAAGTATGTCTTAAAAATCAATGGCAGAGGACCGCTGAGTAAACAGGAACACTGATTTCATTCACTGCTGAAGTTCACTGGTGCAAAAAATCATGGAGAAATGATTTTTAGAGGCTTTCTCTCTTTTTTGTATTTAAGGAAAACTGAAATCCTTACGAACCAAGCATGTATCTCTAGGATAATAAGTCTTGCACTAAATGGCCTTTTACATTGTTATTTAAGGGTATCACTTGAGGAACGCTTTATGTAGACAGCTTGATTTCCAGATTCAAGATGAGAGAACAAGGAAGCCTCTGTCCCTTTTCTCCTCTTGAAGCCAGTGCATCGTAAAAAGGAAAAAGAAAAGAGAGGCTTCGATGCAGTTTGTGGTGAACCAGATGTCACCAGTGTCACTAAGCCATAAATGATGGAAAAAAAAAAAAAAAAAAAAAAAAAAAAAGGTAGACTAAAGGTTAGCTGAATTTCTGACGGAGGGAGACCTTCCTGGAAGCCAAGTGGATTTGCACTGGGAGCCCCAGAGCTGTTTGTGGACTGGGGGCACCAAGTACAGAGAGAGATCAACAGAGACAAGGGCCTAGCATGAGGAGAGTGTCCTGAGGCCTGCATAAAGGGTTGCTCTCCTCCTAGAGCTCTTGGCCTCCCCTAACTTAACTCAGGGCTCTTGAGAACCTCTCCTCTATTCTTCTCATAGATCTGTGTGTGTGTGTGTGTGTGTGTGTGTGTGTGTGTGTGTGTGTGTGTGTGTTCTAAACTGAAATGGACGGAATCTAGAATTAAAAAAAAATAGGTCAGGCCCTGTCAGTGAACGAGACAATTATGCTGAGGAAATTTTCCAGAAAGAAAGTAGAAAAGGAGAGAAAATGAGAGAAGATAAATGAAAACTTAAACATTCAGCCTAAGGGCCAGTGAGATAACCCAGCAGACTGAATCTTCTGCTTAGGTAAGGGCAGGGACTGGGGCTCGATCTCCAGTACCACGCACCAGAGCTAACCCAGATATGCTGAGTCAGGCATTGAGACTGGGCGTGGTGCCGCGCGCCCATAAACCTAGCACCCAGGAGGCTGAAAACAGGTGAATCACTAAAAGTGTGAGCTGTGTAGTGAGGTTCTGTCACAAATACATAATTTTTTTTTTAAAAAAAAGCTCAATCTAGGTGGTCCTACAGGTGACTAAATTGTTTTTAAGAAGAGAGAACAGCAAATACCATAAGAAGCAAATTAGCAAAGAAAAGAATATGAGAAAACATCCTAATAGCAGACAAAACCCAACCCACACTAATACTCATTCACATGAAATTCTAGAACTAGAGACAAAGAAGATTCTAAAAGAAAATAGATTGTCTTTGTCCACAGTGGAATAAACATATCCTATACCATAACATCAGACTTCCTACCAATGGCACCACGAGCCAGAAAACCTTAAATATAGTGACTGCAGAAGTCTTAGGAAAAAGAGCTAAAATTTCAAGCCCAACTCAAGCAGCAGCACAGTAGGCGAGAAACGAGACGTTTTCAGCAGGCAAAGTTGTGTGCAGATCATTTCCCATGTCCTTTACAGGACACAACAAGAGAAAATGATCACTAACAAGGCAAAGGAAAAAACGGAAAAAATAAAGGTTTGGCCAAGGAAGTAGGAGATCTGGCTCTGGAGAAAGGCAGAGGAAATTCCAGGATCATGGAAGGAACCCGGAGAACGACAGTGCAGGAGTTTGTGGAGTTTTCCCAGCAGGTAAGAGCAGCTGGGAGAGAGAGGTGGTCTTGGGTACTGTTCACTCATTGTGGGACAAAACATCAGACACCTGAATTAAGGAAAGAAGTTTGTGAGAGTCTCAGTCCATACTTGGCTGGCTCGAAGGCGGGGTGACACAGGGCAGAGAGCAGCAGCTCATGGCAATAGAAAACAGCAAGAGCAACAGGAGATAGAACAGCAGCCAAGGCAGGGAGCAAGCCTCTCTCTCTTCCTCATACTGCATCCGGGCTATCTGCTCCAGAGTAAGTGTGGCACTTATACTCAGAATCCCAGCAGCACTCACACCCATAATCCCAGCATTCACTCATGAGTTAATCACAAACTCTAGAAGCTGCCCCACGACTGCAGGAGGCTTTAGGGGATGGACGCCTAGACACAAACCATAGCAGTGGTCAAGGAAGAGGAAAACAACTTGAGAGGATTGTTTGACAGGTGAGGATGAGTAGATAATTACCTTGAGAGGCCTTCTGCAAGAATCTGTTGGAAAATACAGAATGACTAAGATTGAAAACAAATAGAGGAAGAGGAAAAATAGTAGTTTTTTTGTTTTGCTTTTTTTTTTCCCCCCTTTTTTCACAGGGTCTTGCTATGCAGTTTAGGCTGGCTTTAAGTTCTTGAGACTCTGAACACCCTGTAGATCCTTCCCCCAAAAAAACTACTATTACTTAGATTCCATGTGTTTATGTAGTTTTTAAAATTCATTTTAATGAGAAAAAAAAAAGATAAAATGGCAATGAAACAGCTTCAAAACAAGTTAGTAGGATGGTTACAATAATTAATACCATGCATACTGTCTTCATAGTAGTTATTCAGAGGACAAGATGCATACCTGATATCTTGTCTACACAACATTAGTACCAACTTTGTCAATGAACCAAGACAAAGTAGCAGTATATCTATCCTAACTAGTTTTTGAGGTTTCTTTTGTCAATAATAACCCAGTTTCATTGCACTATGGTCAGATAATATCTATGGGATAATTTTGATTCCTTTGCATTTACTTAAACATGTTCTATGTGCTAGCACATCATTTAATTTAGAGAGTGTCTCATGTGCAGCCGAGAAAAATGTGTAGTTTTGATGCTGTTGCATGGGACACTCTGTAAAGGTCTCCTAAGTCCATCTCTTCACAAGTTTGGTTTAGTTCTGATATTTCTTTGGTCATTTCTTGCATGGTTGATCTATCTCTTTGCGTAATGGGATGTTAAAGTCCCTCAGTACAATTATGTTATTGCTCATTAGATTTTTCATGTCTGTTAAAATTTGTCTTCCATAGTTGGGTGTTCCTACATCGGGTGCATATATATTTACAATTATTATCTCTTCCTCCTGTAGCTTTCCTCTAACGAGTATGTAGTGACCTTCTTCATCTCTTTCAATCATGTTTTGTTTGAAGCTGACGTTGCAGCCAGAATAGCTAACCCTGCCTTTTTTTTCTGGGCTCCTGTCACATGGAATATTATTTTCCATCTTTTCACATGCATTCTATTAATTTCTCTTAAATGTGTTTCTTGTATGCAGCTCATTCCTGGATTGTGTTTCCTGACTGCTCTTCCAGTCTGCTTCTTTTGATTGCTGAACTGCAGCCATCTGCCCTGATAGTTATGACTGATGTGTAGGGGCCTGTCTTTGCGGTGCTGCTTTCCTACTGCAGGAGCCCTACTTTTCCCCTTTTCTTAATTGCTTGCTCTGCCTCGTAGCTCTCTTCTGTCATGGTGGAAGTTGTGATCATCTTCGTCTCTTTCTAAAATATCTCTCTGTACTCTTCATAGGGTTGGTTTGTTTGTCATGAGTTTCAACAGTTTTTTGTTGTTGTTTGCCATGGAAGCATCTAATCTCTGTTAAATTTGATAGCTTCACAGAATACAATAATCTGAGTTGAGCAGAGCTAGATTGGTGAGATGAGCTTTAGGAGGCTTAGATTCAATAGCCTCCAACGTCACCAGCTTCACTGGTGGCACACTGCAGTTGCAAAACCTTTGTATATGTATCTGCTTCCTCTTAGTCCAAAGGGAAGTATATTCTTTCCTGTTTTTTTTTTCTTTCTTTCTTTCTTTTTTCTATGCAACATTAATAGGGAGGTGGGTCATGCCCACACACTGCACTCTATAGAATGATTGTGAGGACAATATGCAATATGTCAACTTTCAAAGAAAAAAAGGGGGAAAAGAAAAAAAA